>JAIUZE010048562.1:5000-15547 GCA_022085475.1 Heliosperma pusillum
ATGTGGATTATTAATTTTTTACGAAACCCGCTTGACTTAAGGGATATCAAATTAAACTACAATCTCATGCTATAATTTCTAACATGTGAGAAATAATAATATTATGAAAACCGTTTAATTAAATAATTTACTTATTAAAATTTCCCACTTGCTAAATATTACAAAACATGATATAATAATAACAATAAACTCAAAAACCGTCACAAGCCCAAAGGAGGGCTCACGGTTCATGGGCTGGACCGGGCCTGGACTGGGCCCACGGGCTGGTTTGGGCCGGTTTTGGTCAACATTTCTAAAATCGTTTTCTTAATATTTCCCGCATGCTTAACATATTTAAAACCCGTCAAAACAACAACAAAACAATCAAGTATCGACCCAAGCCCAAAGGGGCAATAACGGACCAACCCAGACAGGGCCTGAACCGGCCTGAACCGGGCTTGAACCGGCCTGAACCACCAACAACAACCCCAAATTTATTTCTAACATGTTTTAATTAACAACCATCCATTTTAACATCCAATTCAACCATCATTCATACAAAACTTATGATTATGAACAAATCATCCAACATGTCAAAAATACTAAATATGTTAAATATTCATAAAACTTAATAATAATAACAACCTAGCATGTTACTACTTAAAACCGTAAATAACAAAACAAAAGAAAAGATATGTAACATTAATTCGTCGAGTAACTCGGTAATCGTTACCTTAGCTAGCACAAAACCAAGTAGCACCAAAATAAGACCTAAAAACCCGTCTACTAATCTTCTTCTAAAATATCCGAGTCACAAAACTTGTCTTCATAATCTTCTCCTATAAGAAATGACAAAAATAACATTATTAGTATTAAAACTTGATTTCAATAATTAAAGTGGTGAAAACGATTTTGTCGGAATTGAAAATGAAACGTACACGGAGATGAAGAGCGGAGAGGAGACTTTAGAAATATAATTTAGAACGGATTAGGACAAGTTACGAAGGTTTGGTGACGATTTTGCTCAAGAACGATCAAGAACACGAAGAACGATTATGATTATATTAAAGAAGGTATTAAGTAAATATTAAGTAGATTTAATGAAAAATAAAAAGATAAGTAGTGAGTAAGAGGGGAGTTGGGCCGTGTAATATAGAGGTTTAACGGGAGTCGGGTTTTGAACTTGTTGTTACGGGATTGACTCGGGTTTTATAAATATATTATGGTAAATATCTAGATATTATTAGATATTATGTTTGTTTAATCAAATATCTAGATATTATTAGATATTATGTTAGTTTAATGAAAAAATCTAATCCTTAGAGAAGAGAGGAGAGCCGTGTGGAAGAGGTAGATGTCGGGTCTGTTTTTAAGCGATTTGTTGCGGAATTTAAGTTGACAGATCGATAAAGTTACAAATATCTTAGATATTTGTATTAGTTTAATCAAAGTAATCAAAAGCCCTAAAATGAGGGAAAAAGGGTGCCTTGGGCGTGTGGCACATGTAGGAGTCGGGTTTTGGCTTTGTTTCGGGACTTAAGTTGACTCGGGAATAGTTAAATGAAGTTCGGGTTTAAACCGCGTAACCTACTTTTAATTCCAAATAAATTCAAAATAATTATATTAAATTATCATAAATTCAAATAAATCGTAATAAATTAAAATAAATTAAATTTATTACTTTTCAAATATAATTTCGGTCTTTCAAATTACGGGTTGTTACAATCACCCCTCCTTTTAAAAAGTTTCGTCCTCGAAACTTAGAAGGAGGAATGTGACATATATGTAGGTCTATTTCACACCTTTTAAAAATATATTTTTAATAAAAATACAGGGTCTTATCAATGGGGCGGAAGGTTCTCGTCTGCAGTTAAGAACATCGACGTCCCAAGTCAAAGACTTAAAAGATACATTTTCGCATCAACAAATGAGAAAACTAGTTATCGAACGTCTCCAATAACGAGTCTCAACACTCCTTGACGGTAAAACTACTTGAAATCATCAAACATTTCCAAAAGCTTTTAGTAAAAAAAAAAAAAAAAATTCTATAGTAAAGGTAATAACTCTACTATCTATGCCTAAAATTTCTAACTAAAGCTTCTAATAATCTATCTATAAGAAATGGTATACGATAGAAGGAACGGAATAGTCGAAAGAATAAATCGAATAGTAAGAGGGAAGAAAGAAGGAGATTTGAAAGTTTTCTCAAGGATAGAATCAAAATAAGTAAACAATACCCGAACGTAGAGCGACTCGAACATCGAAATTACAAATCGAGATACTAAGAGATACGTCCACACGAATAAAATGGACTAAAAAGGGGAAGGACTGAAAAGTAGCGGATTGAGTAAGGATCAATTTGAGGGAAAAGAGAGGAATGAATCACAAAAACTATCTTCCATCTATGACAATTCAAATGTCGATCGCAACTCGACAACACTAACTGTACAAGTAAACTAGTCCTCAAAAGAGAGCAATTATCCTCTACAATTTCAATCATCAGATTCCTACAAAATATTTCATAAACATGACACTTCGAGTAACAACTCCCAATTATTCAAATTCAATTAGAATCTTCTAAGGTTCAACGGTACGGTAAACTCCATAACTAAAAACCCATGAAAGATTCATTACAAACTCTAATCTTCTTAGCTCCATCAAAACTCTTATTGGAAACCACCATCAAAATATTTATAATTAGGGAAACAAGACCGCTAACAACCACAAGGTAAAAGAGACTTACCATGAAATCCTTTGATCCAATTTATTCCAAAAGTCATTACCCTAAATTATTAACAATGAACCTTCTCATCCTCAAAAGTTTAATCACAAAATGTAACAACCCGAAAGTACCCAATTTTTCTAGTAAAAATATTTACTAACACTTTTCAGCAGACTTAAGTTTTTAAAATAGAAATTTTTGTTCCGAGTCGTATTTTGAAATTCCGCGTTCGTATTTGGAATTTCTGAGAGATTTCATGAAAAGACCGTTTTTAGTCATCTTTGACTTTTCTTGACTTTTAAGTCGTCTTTGACTTTTCTTGACTTTTTAAAAGTCGTCATTGACTTTTTCTTGACTTTTAAGTCGTCCTAAACTTTTCTTGACTTTTAAGTCATCTTCGACTTTTCTCGACTTTTCAGTCAACTTTGACTTCCGTTGACTTTTTCCCGACTCGTCTCATAAGTATGAAGACCGAAATTTTATTTAAAAAAATAATATTTTTGATTTATTTTTATTTAGATTTCTTAAGATTTATCATAATTTAATATAATTATTTTGAATTTATTCGGAATTTAAAGAATAACTTTTACGGTTTTAACCGAACGTCATTTAACTATTCCCGAGTCATCGCAAATCCCGAAACAAAATCGAAACTCGACTTTGGCATGAGTCACACGCCCATGTCATCGTTTTCCACTCACATTAGATATTTTAATTCTTTTGATTAAACTAATAAGAATATCTTAGATATTTTCAACTTTATCGATCCGTCAACGGAAATTACGCAAATCGTTTACAAAACTGACCCGACAATCACTAACCCACACGGCTCTCCTACCCTCTCTTAGGCCTTGATATTTTCATTACTATTGATTACAATATCATAATATCTAGATATTTAGTTTAATTAACTTAATATCGAATTATATTTAATCGATTACCGTAATATAATTATTAAACGCGAGTCAATTCCGTAACAACAATTTCAAAACCCGACTCATTATTTTGTCTATAAACACACGGCTCACCCAACCCCTTTACTCACTAACAACTTTTCATTTTACAATAAATCAAATTAAGATCAAATTATCACTTTCTTTAATCGTTCTTGAGCGTTCTTCGTGTTCTTCATCCGTTCTTCGTCATTCTTGAGCAAAATCATCATAAAACCTTCATTTCTTAATTAAATCCGTCCTAACTTATATTTCTAGAATCTCCTCCTCGCTCTCCATCTTCTAGTACGGTTTATTTTCAATTCCGTCAAAATCGTTTTCAACATTTAATTTATGGAAAATCAAGTTTAAGTTCTAATAATGTTTTCTTGTCATTTCTTATAGGGGAAGATTTTGAAGACGAGTTTGGAGACTCGGATATTTTGGGTGAAGATTAGTAGGAGGGTTTCTTGGTTTATACTTCTTATTTTGGTGCTAATTGACTTGTCTAGCTAAGGTAACGATTCCGAGTTACTCGACGATTTAATGTTACATAGCCTTTGTTTCTTTAGTTTTTGGTTCATCCTTTTATTTTTGTTCATGTTGTTGTTATTTATGGATTTTTGTTAGTAACATGATAAGTAGTTGTTTTTATCATGTTGTATGAATTTATAACAAGTTTAGTGTTCTTGACACATTTTTATGATTTGTCATAATCATGATTTTTGTATGATGGATGGTTAAATTGGTTGTTAAAAATGGATGTTGTAAATTAAAACATGTTAGAAATAATTTGGTGGGATTAGTGGTGGTGGCCGAAATGGTGGCTGGAAAACCGGACCCAAACCAGCCGGTTCAGGCCGGTTCAGGCCCGGTCCAGACCGGTCTGGGTCGGTCCATGGTGGGTCCGGGTTTTTGTCTTTGGGTTGTGTCGATGTTTGATTGTTATGTTGTTGTTTTGACGGGTTTTAATTATGTTAAAGCATGCGGGAAATATTAGGAAACTGTTTTTAGTAAAGTCGATAAAACAACCCAAAACAGGCCCAAACCAGCCGTGGGGCCCAGTCCAGGCCCGTGTCAAGTCGGCCCAAATCAGCCCGTGGGTCCCCTTACTTAGACTTGTGACGGTTTTTGAGTTATTGTTATTTTACCGCGTTTTGTAATAATTAGCAAGCGAGAAATATTAATAAGTAAAATATTTAATTAAAAGGTTTTTCATTAAATTATTATTTCTCACATGTTAGAAATTATAAGACGAGATCGTAGTTTAATTTAATATTCTTTTAGTCAAACGGGTTTTGGTATGATATATTAATTCGCATGTTGGAAGTTTTAATAAAATAACAAGTAATGAATAGGTTGATTTTTATGTCTAAGTCTATGTGGTAAAGACTCTGTTTCTAGCCGGTTTGACCAAACGGGTTTGGTCAAACTAAGATCTAGTCAGCCCCGTTTTGACTGATGACCCGTCGCGGGACTCGGGTCGGGATGTGTCTTCAGTAAGGTGGGTTTTTAGTAATTTATTTATTTAGCCTTAGTCATATGAGGCGATATTATATTGATTATAGATTTATACTGCAATTATCACATGAATTAGGCTGTTTTTCCCGTGACCTGTTTTGATTATATGGGTTTGGTGGTGTCGTGTTGCACACGTAACCCATAAGATTATGAGTAACATATGCGTCTTGACCATGCTAATTCTAAATGAGTATCTTGGACCATGACATTGATAGGCCCGTACTATCTTTAACGAGTATATAGTTCCCTGCTTGATAGCTTTTGTGTCACGGCCTGGGGGGCTTATCTCCAAGTCGGGGCATGGCATCCTAAGAGTTCCGCTTTGGGAAGGGAGCCAGCTTAAGTACTAGCCATCTCTGCTTAGGGGGTCGCCTAGTAGAGTTTCTCGTGTACGGTTATGTAATGAGACGGGGAAGGAAGGCTGTTTGTCGCTAGGTCTGTCCAGTCTAGGACTAGGATGTTTTCCTACCTTGTGGTATGCATCGAGTTACAGAAGTCCTATCGATGGTCCCTAAGACTTTAGCCTTTTGTAGAATTATTGGGTCTTTCATGTTTGTAGTGATTCATAGGTTGTTATAGATAGGTGAGAATGCAAGCCGGCTAAAGATTGATAGAGTGGATTCCCATTGTTAACTGATTCACATGAATTACGTTTGAGTGGGTTTTGCGTGTATCAATCAGGGCCATGTTACATGGTAACCGCTGATCCAGCATACCAGCTTCCCTACCTCTTGTTATATTTTATTATCGGTTTCACATGATAGCTTTCATATGATAGGTTATATGTTAGTTTAAATTGTTTCATAACATGAAAAGCATATCATATATGTTTAAGTTTTGTATTCTTCATATACATTGCTTTTATGTTATTCATGTTTAATTAAACTCGACATTTCGTGGCTGGGAGAACTCCGAGTTACTCCCCACTGACTGTGGCTTCCGTGTTTATATTTAATGCGGTCGAACAGGTGGTGATGCATATTTGGGGTACATTGACGAGCTAGCGAGCGAAGTATTTATCTTGGACCTATATTCGGTTCTTAGATTGTATATTATTATACACTCTTTTATTTTCGTATTTATACGGGATATATGTCTCCCGTCTTGTATATTTCCTTTGTATAATATTATTTCCGTTTTGTAATGACCCTTTTTATTTATGACACCTTTGTATTGTATTTTCATCTTTTATCTAGTTTAAATTATTTTTTTTTCTTTCCGCAAATTTGAGGGTGTCACAATCTCATTTTTATTCATTCATGAAAAGTCACTTATCTCTCTAATTTTTCTCCACCTTCTCACTAAAACTTAAGAAGTACTAAAACTTGAAGTTCATATTTCTAATAACATTACTAGTGTAGTAATAAGAGGTTATTAGATTTATTTTAAGAGAGACTACATTTTATACTAGTGTAGTATTTTGTAAAGATTAAGGGTTGTCTTGGGTGCTACTAATTGGAGAGTTTTGTGACAACCCTCGCGATAGCGGAAATAAAACATAACAAGCATACGATTTATATAGCGGAAAATAAGGTATTTTTCAAACTTTTTACATGCCAAAATAAAAGTACGAGGAATGTCAAATAAATACAAGCTAAAGTATAATATACTACAAAGAGACGTAGTCTCTCAAAACGTTATCAAATATCAAAGTTGTATAGCTAAACTAGCTAAGAAACGTCTAGGGGTGAATCGTCGAGGCCAACTCCCGCTAGCTCAAACCCGAACCCAAAAACAACAAGCAAAATCCATCCAAGCAACCTGTTCATTCATGAAAACATGAACGCCACAGTCAGTGGGGAGTAACTCCGGGTTCTCCCAGCCATATCACAAATAACATACTTAAACGGTAATACAAAGTAGAACCATACATATATATATTTACATACATGTGAATTATGAGAAGGATAAATAGGCATTTCAATATACAAAGTTATAGGTGCATAAAGTACAAAACGGTAAGCACCATATTATAGATAGACTCGGGGAAGTCACCCTTAGGCAACTATATACTCACTAGGGCTTGCATCTCACCGATAGAGGCATATACTTGATAAGATAGAGACTCGACATATAAACCACGCCAAGTCATCCAATGGTCACAAATAATCAACATATAATCATCCATCCAAACGTACGAATACGGTGACAACATCTCTCACGGTAAATGACACGCACTAGCACCATGTACACATCTCACGGTAAACATTTTCCTGAACGCATACGCGATTAACATTTCGTATATGTAGACTCATTTCCTCCCGGTAGGACGACGATAATAATACGGTCCTAGTCTAAACCTAGCCAGGCTCTCGGAATAAACATGTTCCGATTCTACATGCGATAAACATTTTGCATCCAAGACTCGGTCAAACACAGAAGCCGAGTACCTCAAATTCGGTCAACCTTCACGAAAAAGGCGGAAAGAGCACAAGCATCATAAACAAGCGGTACGCTACATGCAATGACACTACCTCGCAAGTATACGACATTTGACGGCCGGGTCGATCAACGCAATTCTTCGCTTCCCAACAACGTCGTCATATCCCCACTAAAACATGCATAGAAGCATTAAGGATACATCTCCTCGTTCTGACATTCCAGTCTAACGAGCGAGGAGGTTTAGCCGGGAATGAGCGTTCATAGCACTTAACAATTAGTGCTCAAATCATAACATATGTAAAACCAACTCAAAGGAGGATATATCAAAAACCGTCACGAAACATGTGATATAAGCGAATGGGATATCATATAATCTAAACATGAATATTTAAAGCTATTACGTAAATTTATACAAAAATTGAACCGTTCAAACTATTATAAATGAAAGTATAAGAAATGAATTAGAAGACAAATACAGCGTGCACCAGCCGGTCAAGATGACCGGCCACCGGCTCCCCGGCTGGCACCTTAGTAACATTTGGAAACCATCAAAAATACAGCGTGATCCAGCCGGTAAAGTGGACCGATTGCCGGCTACCTGGCTGGACCATGTATCATTTGAGAATAAAAGGAAGATAGGGGTGTGTCTCAGCCGGTCGGCCGGCTAACCGGCAGCCGGTCGACCGGCTGAGACTAACATCACACGAAAATCATCACTCAACACCAATGAACATCAACAAACATCAACTATCTTCGATACTCATTACAAATTATCAACAAACAACAGCCATCATCAACAATACAAATCCTATGAATAATCATCCTATTCTAAATACGTTTACTAAAATCAAAAACACATTAAATCACGTATTGATATGGCGTAACCCTTCACCGTTCCCTTTTCGCGTCTTCAATGTTCGTCTAGGTCCTCCTCCACTAGATAGTAATCTTTGTCGAGGTCTTGAAGGTCTCTACGTACAAATAGACAACAAAAGATGAATATAATTCACCTTTGAGAAAGACGGATAAATTGAAAGATGAGAAAGTCGGTAATTTTATTACCAAATAAGATAGCGGACGCTAAGAGGGGCAGATTATGACGAAAATTAGAGGATTTGGTGAGTAATGAAGGAGTAGTGATGATCTTGAGCTTCATCAAAAATGGGGTTTAGGGTTTTCGTTACTTGTTGAGGAAGAAGGACTAAGTGGAAAAGAACGAGGGAGTTCGGGTTTAAAAGGAGATATAAGGTGAGTGGAAAATATGGGAAAAAGTCCAAAAGCGCCTTAAGGCGTAACTCACTCGGAATTTCGAGTAAAGTCCGAATACAAACTCGGATTTGCTAAATTAGACACGGGAAATTAAATTCTAGACTAAATCTAAAATTTCGCTGAAAAGTATCCGTATAATATTTTTAATATAAAAATAGGGTACACTTGGGGGTGTTACAATCACCCCACCTTTTAAAACGTTTCTCCCTCAAAATTTGAGCGAAAGAAAGATACCTTAATCGAATAGGCTTGGATATTTAATACGCATAGGAGCTTCCGGTTCCCACGTCTCTTCTTCAACATTAGCACATCTCTACAAAACCTTTACTAAGGCACCACTTTACTTCTCAACTTTTTGTCTTTGCGATCTAGAATGCGGATTGGCTTCTCTTCAAAGGACATATTCGGTTCGAGCTCGGGAATTTGATCTTGAAAGACATGACTCGGGTCACTAATATACTTCCTCAATTGAGAAACATGGAAGATATCATGAACTTTGTTCAAATTCGGGGGCAAGTCCAACTTGTACGCTACCCACCAATTCTTTTCACAATATCAAAGGGTCCAATGTATTTCGGGCTCAAATTACCCTTTACACCAAACCTTTTAACACCCTTCATCGGAGATACTTTCAAGAACACTTTATCTCGAACTTCAAATTCTAACGGTCTTCTTCGGACATCGGCATAAGATTTTTGTCGGTCTTGAGCGGCTTTCATTCTATCTCGAATGACATTCACATGATCAATGGTCTCAACAAGAACATCGGGACCTAAGTCACGAACATCAATCGAATCATTCCAACAAATAGGACTTCGGCATTTTCTTCCATAGAGAGCTTCATAAGGAGCCATCTGTGATCGAGGCATGATACCTATTGTTGTAAGAAAAGTCCACCAACGGTAAACGCTTTTCCCAACTAGATTGGAAGTCGAGTGCACAAGCACTAAGTAAGTCTTCTAAAGTCTGGATAGTCCTCTCGGTCTGACCATCAGTACTGGCATAAAAAGCGGTACTCATCAACAATTTACTACCCATGGCTTCTTGAAAGGCTTTCCAAAATCTCGAACAGAACCTCGGGTCTCGGTCGGATATGATCTCTTTGAGAACACCATGGTATCTAACGATCTCATCAACATAGGCTTTGGCTAGTCGATCTAAACTCCAAGTCTCTTTGATCAGAATGAATCTGGCACTCTTGGTCAAACGATCAACAATAAGCCAAACGGCATCTTTACTTCCAACGGTCCTTGGCAATGTCATGACAAAATCCAAAGAAATAGATTCCCACTTCTATAGTCGAATATACAAAGGTTGTAGCAATCCACCGGGCCTCTTTTGTTCGATTTTCACTTGTTGGCAAGTAAGACATCTTCCAACATAGGACACAACATCGCCTTTTAAATTCGGCCACCAAAATTGTAGCTTCAAGTCTTTATACAACTTATCACCTTCGGGGTGGATAAAATAAGGAGAAAGGTGAGCTTCATCAAGAACTTGCTTTCTCAAGTCAAGAGCATTAGGTACAAACAAACGGTCATGGAGTCGAAGGACACCTTTGTCATCAATCTTGAAGTCTTTTGCTTTTCCTTCTAGAAGCATGGCTTGAAAAGACTTGTAGAAGGATCATCAACATGGCTTTCGCGGATCTCGTGGAGGAAAACAGGTTCGACAACCATAGCACCAACATAATCAAATCCACGTTCCACGAATTCCAACTTCAACTTTCAAAAACTCGGCAC
>JAIUZE010048563.1:0-23923 GCA_022085475.1 Heliosperma pusillum
CCTCGAGTTACAGATGACTATTGACAGTGCTAAGAACTTATGCCTGTTTGTAGAAGTATTGGTCTTTCATGTTTGTATGATTCTATGAGTTCTAGAAGGTGAGATGCAAGCCGGCTAGGATTGATAGAGTTTGGATTACCGGTTGTTAACTGATTCACATGATTACGTGTTGATTAGGGTCGAGGGTATCATGGCCATGTTTTAAAGGTAACCTCTGAGCTAAAATACCAGCTTCCCTACCTCTTGTTATAGATTGATAACGGATTCACTTGATAGCTTTCACATGATAGGTTATATGTTAGTTAATTGTTTCATAACATGAAAAGCATATCATATATGTTAAGGTTTTGTATTTTCCATATACAATGCTTTTATGTTATTCATGTTTAATTAAACTCGACATTTCGTGGCTGGGAGAACTCGGAGTTACTCCCCACTGACTGTGGCTTCCGTGTTTATATTTAATGCGGTTGGCAGGTTTGTGATGCATACATGGGTACATTGACGAGCTAGCGAGCGAAGTATTTACCTTGGACCTATATTCGGTTCTTAGGATTGTATATATTATACACTCTTTTATTTCCGTATTTATACGGGAGATATGTCTCCCGTTTCAGATACTTTTTATGTATAATATTATTTCCTTTTTGTTATGAACCTTTTTCTTTAAGACACATTCGTTATGATGAATATATTTAATGATAGGTTCCGGTTTTAAAATTTACCGATTTTCACTAAAGTGAACCTATTAGAAACGTATTCTCATCTTTTATTTATTAAATTACTTGTTTATCTTTCCGCAAATTTGAGGGTGTCACACTTACCCGATCGGGTAAGTTGTCATCTGGGTGCTTTGACTCTCGTTTCATCTCCCCTTGCATATGACTTGACTTCCATCATCCCCCTTGACCTCTTGAGTCGGGTTTGTTGATAGGGTTTGATGCAAAACGATGAATTCCTCGCCTAACTGGTTGATCTTCCGACAACTGCGAAACTGTCTTTACTTCTTCTCTCTTTTGAATTAGTGAACTTTCTTGAAATGCCTTCGACATGGTCAAGCTTGCTTCTCAAATCGTTGGGTTCTAGGCAAATGCTCGGGAATATAGAAAAAGGGCGTAGAAACGTCACTTTCCCTACAAAACAAGTTAGAACATAGGAATTCGCCTAGAAGACGATATTAGCTCACAAAATGGCTTAACAAATCACAAATGACATACAAAACCGAGCTAAATTGGGGATTAAAATCATACAAATATTCACTTATCAAACTCCCCCAAGCTAAACCTTTGCTTGTCCTCAAGCAAACATAACAAACAATACCAGGACAAGGGTTGGTGCAAGCATTGGCTACTACACCATCACGAACAAATCTCACATAAAGCTTTTGGAATGATCGTGCTTTGTCGCGAGCCCGATACAAAGATAAATTACCCAGACTAGGCTAATAACAAATTAATGTAATTAGGGAAGTAGGGGTCGATCCTCAGGGAGATGGTGTTTCCTATAGGATGTGAAATGTCTCGCAATTGGGTTTTATCTAACGAAAATATGGGTTTTGGGATTTTGATATCTAAACTAATATAAAGCATAAATGAAAACAAAATAAAAACAAATGAAAACAATAAAGCAAGTGATGAAAAGCATCTAGGGAAGTAGGTTCACACATGTAGAATGACATATTGATGAAATTGGATTTGGAACATGCAAATAATTCATTGTGAGTTCGTAAGAATGATGTGTTCATTACAATCATAGATCAGATGGTCTAGCAGGCTTTTAGGCGATTTACTAGGTGTTAATCCACCATGTCATGCTTTGTCTATTCAATTCGCAAATCTATACCTTGGAAAAGAATTACATTTTACTCGATGATTTCCGGCCAGAAATCGTTAACTATCGTTAGAATCAAACATGCATAGACACAACGTTTTAAAGGCACAATTTCTTTATCTAATTATCATCTTTTAATCAATCTAACATGGCTACCCTACACCCTATAAAGGTGACTACTCACTCATGGTAATGTTTATATCTAAGATGAAGTTAATAACAAAAACTAGGATAGACATGTTTATTTGATTTTGACTCTTTATATGGCGATAATACGACGCTAATTGACAATCTAGGAAATGAAATGACGATTATAACAACATGAAAATGAATCTAAGATAATATGTAAAGAGAATAACAATCAAATAGAAAACAATAAAGGACATTAAACAAAGGATAAAGTAGAAATACCTATATGACGATCAATGACGAAAGCGATAACAATAATAGAAAATCCTTGCACATAATAATCGATCCACCAATTACAATGCTTGAACCACACAAAGGAAATTACAAGGATGAAATTCTTATTGATCTAAACTAAGGTTTTGATGTAGAAAGAACAGAAATAAACTAAGAACTAAAGATAAAAAAGAAGAAGAAAATGAGAGAAGGGAGGCTAGTTCTCCCTCCTCCTAATCTAAAGAGAAATGTAAGAAGAGAAGAGATTATTGTAAAGAGGATTGTGTTGAGAAGAGTGGCTGGAGCATCCTTTATATAGCATTAGGGTTTCGTGGGGAGGGGTCGAGCATTGAACATATAGGACAAAAATGAGGAAGTCGAAGCAAAAGTGCGGATCAGCAAGGATCCCTGATCGGGTACACACTTACCCGATCGGGTAAGTTGCACTCTGGGTCCTTTGACTAATGTTTCATCTCCCTTTGCTTTGACTTGACTTCCATCATCCCGCTTTACCTCTTCAATCGGGTTTGTTGATAGGGTTTGATGTAAAACGATGAATTCTTCGCCTAACTGATTGATCTTCCGACAACTACGAAACTGTCTTTGCTTCTTCTCTCTTTTGAATTAGTGAACCTTCTTGAAATGCCTTTCACATGGTCAAGCTTGCTTCTTCAAATCGTCGGGTTCTAGGCAAATGCTCGGGAATATAGAAAAAGGGCGTAGAAACGTCACTTTCCCTACAAAACAGGTTAGAACATAGGAATTCGCCTAGAAGACGATATTAGCTCATAAAGTGGTTTAACAAAGCACAAATGACATACAAAACCGAGCTAAATTGGGGGTTAAAACCATACAAGGGTTGCAAGCATTGGCTACTACACCATAAAGAAACAAATCTCAACGTAAAACTTTGAAAACATAATGAATCATAACCCAAAAACAAAGTGGGTAAGAATGATACATAAACATGGCTGAGATTCACATAACGGCGTAGCACAAAGAATTTCACTATAGAATTTCGGCTCTTGCATGATATTTTGACAAATGGACTCTCACGGCACACTCGAACACTCATGTATGCAAAAGGTGATTTCTTTATGTGTAAATGTTTTTGAGACACTCACCTATCTACGACTTATGAAAATGTGTCCGCATTCTAATATGGTAAACAGTTCAAAACACAAGTCAAAGATCACAATGCACATAGAAAAGAAGCCGAAAAAGGAATGAAGAAGGTTTTGGGAAATGGGTGAGAGGTGGACAATTAGTTATGGTCATGTGAAGGTTAGAGTGAGCTAGCAACTGACCAATGATAAATGAATACTCAATCCAAACTTTCGGTTAATTCCCAAAAGACGAATAACGATTATTACACACGAAACACGAGAGTGAACTCCTTCTAACATTGAATTGACATTTTGAGGAGATACTCACAACTTCTTCTTTTATTTATTTTTTCTTTTTTTTCTATTTCTTTCTTTTTTTTCTCGTTTTTCTGTTTTATTTTTTTCTATTTTTTTTCTTTTGAACATAACTTCACTTCTTGAACATTTTCGTTCTCCCTAATTCACTTTGTCATGAAGGACAAATCTTCTCAAAATAGCACCCATACACCATAGTCTAGCTACTAGCTCAAAAGGTAGGTAGTTTTTATATGTAGCTATTATTTTGTGAAGCATTTGTATGAAGGGGCTTATTTTGAGGGGCAATTTAAAGTGAAAAAGGCTTCAAATCTTAGTGAATCATGAATGCAATGCTTATAGAAATGAAATGAGAACCATACTTATGCGTTTTGACATGACACACATCACAAGGAGAACTACACACACCTAGATGAGACTGGGTATGGATGTACCCGCCTAAGGAGGTTCTACCTTACAATATATGTAACTTGCCAAGTGTCAAGATCAAGCGTACTCATCTATAGATTCATTCCATGCCTACTGTGTACAAGACTTCCCCATGTATGCACAATTCAATGAATATTGAATAATTATCTTTTGAAAGCTCTAAGTTTGGAAAATGTAACATGATAGCATAGTAAACAAGCAAGCAAAGCATGAAAAGCATTCAATTATGTTCAGAAATTTTTAAATTTTCTCAAAAATCTTCTCTTTCTTTTTTATTCAAAATTTGAAAAATGATCAACTAAAATGCAAAATGGGAAACTGCAATCCCTCCCCCAAGCTAAACATCACATTGTCCTCAATGTGAGCACAAAGACAAAATATGCATTGAGATGCTTAATGGGGAAAAGGAAAAATGAAAGAAGAGTGAAGCTTACTAGTCAGCGCGGACTCCCCCAAGCTAGTCTTTTGGACTTGACAAGGAAGGTCTTCATAGATTCTTCAAAAACTCTTACATCTGCAATATAAATCCTAACAATGAAAAAGGGAATACAAAAATAAAAATGCAAAAAGAAAAGGAACACGGGTTGCCTCCCGAGAAGCGCAATTTAAAAGTCTTGCTAGACTCAATTTCTTTCTTTGATCATCCTTTATCTTTAAGCTCACTATCATCCAAGCTCATCATCATAGCGTTCTTTACATTCTCCATCCATGCCAAGCTTTTCCGAGAATAGCCCCTTCTAGCACTTTTAGCAGTAGTGCTTTTAGTATGCTCACCTGCAAGAGAATCAACACTAACATGTCCCTCCAACGGATCCGTCAGTAAGGATCGAGGAATAGAAGAAACAACAGAAGAGTCATCAACATCAAGCACATAACAAGGTTATTCTAACGGTGGCATTTTTACTAAAGGTCACCTTGTCATCTTCTATCTCTAATGTCAATTTCCCATTCTTGACATCACAAACTGCACCAGTGGTGTGCAAAAAGGGTCTTCCCAAAATGATTGGGATTTTAGAGTCCTCGGCCATGTCAAGTACTAGAAAGTCAACGGGAATGAAAAACTTACCAACTTTGACGGGCACATCTTCTAAAACACCCATAGGTTGTTTTAGAGAACGGTCCGCCATTTGCAAAGTAATATTAGTTCATTTCAAAGCACCCATGTTAAGTTTTTCAAACATAGAAAAGGGCATGACACTTACACTAGCACCTAGGTCGCAAAGGGCCTTATAAATGGTATACGTGCTTATAGTGCAAGGGATGGAGTAACTACCAGGGTCCTTAAGTTTTGGTGGAGACTTATTTTGCAAGAGTGCACTACTACACTCTTCAGTGAAAGCTACGGTCTTAATCTCATTGAAGGATATCTTCTTTTTTAGGACTTCCTACATAAACTTGGAATAAGAAGGAACTTGGGTAAGCAATTAAATGAAAGAGACTGTTACCTTTAAATTCTTGACGACGTCATGGAACTTACCATACTTTGCCTCCTCCTTGTGCTTGGCTAATCTTTGGGGAAATGGGACTTTGATCTCAATAGGAATCTCGGGCTCTTTCCCTTTTGACATGGGCACCTCAGCTACCACATCAACAACCACGGGCTCATCATTATGCCTACCACTTCTCGAGGAAATGGCATTTTCAGTTTCGTGAGGTTGGTAACATTGTGAAGGCAGCTGCCCTTGCTTTTGGTGGGTATTAGAAGAGGCATATTGGGAAATTTTAGCTTCCAACAATTTGATGTTGGCATCCTTAGCTTGATCGCTCTCCTGGAATTGAGTTATTATGGTGCTTTGCCTTTGAGCCAATTGCAGCATCATGGCTTCAAGTTTACTTACACCATTGTCACTTTGTTGAGATGTAAAGGATTGAAATTGTTCTAGCTTTTGTGTGAGAAGGGCTACTTGAGCTTGTAAAAGTGTCAAAGTGGGGTCCTCTTGCTTAGATTTCGATGGTATGGAGCAGGAATTTCTATATTGAGAATCGTGAATTGCCATGGATTCAATGGTAGTGTGAGCAATTTCAACATTAATTTGATCAAATCTTCCATTTTTAGCAGAATCCAGGATACGACGGGACTCTATATAACACCCATTATAGAATGTGATGGCAAGGAGCCATGGATCTATCACATGATGAGGAAACTCCCTTTGCAAGTCCTTGTACCTCTCCCAAGCTTCATATAGGCTCTCATCATCCCCTTGTCGGAAACTAGTGATTTGACTTCTCAACAAAGCGGTCTTTTCTGGAGGAAAGTACTTTTGGTAGAAGGCAAGAGCTAAACTCTCCCAATCGGTGATACCTAATGTAACGCTATGTATCCAAAACTTTGCCTTACCCCTCAAAGAGAATGAGAAGAGCATCTCTCTAATTTGCCCTTGGGTGACTCCAGTTTGTCTAATAGTGGAGCAATAGTCAAAGAAGTATTGGATGTGAAGGTTGGGATCTTCTGTGGCATTGCCACTAAATTGGCTTCTTTCTATAAGGTTAATGAAGGCAGGTTTTATTTCAAAGTTTTGGGCTGTGATTTGGGGTTTAGCAATACCCCTTGGAAGTGATTCTGCGGTGGGTTTATAATGGTCTGAAAGTCGAACCATTTTTTTTTTTGTGAAGATGGAGATGGAGTGTTGTTTGAAAGTTGATTGGTTTTTGAAAATGGAGATGCGAATGGATCTTCTTCTCCTTCAAGATAAGATAAAGAATCCGAGTATTTCTCACGAATACGATCTAAACTTGAAGTATCAGAAGCTTTTGAGATTTCGTTGAATAGCTTTAGTCTCCTACGCAGAGTCCTTTCTAGATCGGGATCTAAAGAGATAGGGGTCCCTTGTCTAGAAGATCTGGGCATAAGATTGAAAAGCTAAGATGAAAAATGAAGAGAGGTCTAAAGGAATTTGGGCTCCTAAAGACTAGACAAAACTAACTGCAAGAAAAATCAAAAAAAGAGGAAAACTAAACCGTGCTCCCCGGCAACGGCGCCAAAATTTGATCGTGCTTGTCGCGAGCTCGATACAAAGATAAATTACCCAGACTAGGCTAATAAAAAATTAATGTAATTAGGGAAGTAGGGGTCGATCCTCAGGGAGATGGTGTTTCCTATAGGATGTGAAATGTCTCGCAATTGGGTTTTATGTAACAAAAATCTGGGTTTTGGGATTTTGATATCTAAACTAATATAAAGCATAAATGAAAACAAAATAAAAACAAATGAAAACAATAAAGCAAGTGATGAAAAGCATCTAGGGAAGTAGGTTCACACATGTAGATTGACATATTGATGAAATTGGATTTGGAACATGCAAATAATTCATTGTGAGTTCGTAAGAATGATGTGTTCATTACAAGAATAGATCAGATGGTCTAGCAGGCTTTTAGGCGATTTACTAGGTCTTAATCCACCATGTCATGCTTTGTCTATTCAATTCGCGTATCTCTAGCTTGGAAAAGAATTCCATTTTAGTCGATGATTTCGGCCAGAAATCATTAACTATCGTTACAATCCAAACATGCATACACACAACGTTTTAAAGGCAAAATTTCTTTATCCAATTATCATCTTTTAATCAATCTAACATGGCTACCCTACACCCTAGAAAGGTGACTACTCACTCATGGTAATGTTTATATCTAAGATGAAGTTAATAACAAAAACTAGGATAGACATGTTTATTTGATTTTGACTCTTTATATGGCGATAATAACGACGCTAATTGACAATCTAGGAAATGAAATGACGATTATAACAACATGAAAATGAATGTAAGATAATATGTAAAGATAATAACAATCAAATGGAAAACAATAAAGGACATTAAATAAAGGATAAAGTAGAAATACCTATATGACGATCAATGACGAAATCGATAACAATAATAGAAAATCCTTGCACATAATAATCGATCCACCAATTACAACGCTTGAACCACACAAAGTAAATTACAAGGATGAAATTCTTATTGATCTAAACTAAGGTTTAGATGTAGAAAGGATAGAAATAAACTGAGCACTAAAGATGAAAAAGAAGAAGAAAATGAGAGAAGGGAGGCTAGTTTTCCCTCCTCCTAATCTAAAGAGAAATGTAAGAAGAGAAGAGATTATTGTAAAGAGGATTGTGTTGAGAAGAGTGGTTGGAGCATCCTTTATATAGCATTAGGGTTTCGTGGGGAAGGGGTCGAGCATTGAACATATAGGACAAAAATGAGGAAGTCGAAGCAAAAGTGCGGATCAACAAGGATCCTCGATCGGGTACACACTTACCTGATCGGGTAAGTTGCACTCTGGGTCCTTTGACTAACGTTTCATCTCCCTTTGCTTTGACTTGACTTCCATAATCCCCCTTGACCTCTTCAATCGGGTTTGTTGATAGGGTTTGATGTAAAACGATGAATTATTCGCCTAACTGATTGATCTTCTGATAACTACGAAACTGTCTTTGCTTCTTCTCTCTTTCGAATTAGTGAACCTTCTTGAAATGCCTTTCACTTGGTCAAGCTTGCTTCTTCAAATCGTCGGGTTCTAGGCAAATCCTCAGGAATATAGAAAAAGGTCGAAGAAACTTCACTTTCCCTACAAAACAGGTTAGAACATAGGAATTCGCCTAGAAGATGATATTAGCTCATAAAGTGGCTTAACAAAGCACAAATGACATACAAAACCGAGCTAAATTGGGGGTTAAAACCATACAAATATTCACTTATCATGGAAACATAATGAATCATAATCCAAAAACAACGTGGGCAAGAATGATACATAAATATGGCTAAGATTTACATAACGGCGTAGCACAAAGAATTTCACTATATATTTTCGCCTCTTGCATGATCTTTTGACAAATGGACTCTCACGGCACACTCGAACACTCATTGCATGTAAACAGTGATTTCTTTATGTGTAAATGTTTTTGAGACACTTACCTATCTACGACTTATGAAAGTGTGTCCGCAATCTAATATGGTAAACAATTCAAGACACAAGTCAAAGATCACAATGCACATAGAAAAGAAGCCGAAAAAGAAATGAAGAAGGCTTTGGGAAATGGGTGAAAGGTGGCCAAACAGTTATGGTCATGTGAAGGTTAGAATGAGCTAGCAACTGACCAATGATAAATGAATACTTAATCCAAACTTTCGATCAATTCCCAAAAGACGAAAAACGATTATTACACACGAAACACGAGAGTGAACTCCTTCTAACATTGAATTGACATTTTGAGGAGATACTCACAACTTCTTCTTTTATTTCTTTTCTTTTTTCTTTCTTTTTCAATTTCATTTTTTTTTTCTTTTTCTTTTTCTTTTATTTTCTTTTCTGAACATAACATTGCTTCTTGAACATTTTGGTTCTTCCAAATTCACTTTGACTATAAGAACAAAATCCTCTCAAAAGAGCACCCATACACCATAGTCTAGCTACTAGCTTAACAAGGTAGGCAGTTTTTATATGTAGCTATTATCTTGTGAACAATTTGTATGAAGAGGCTAATTTTGAGGGGTAGTTCAAATTGAAAAAGGCTTCAAATCTTTAGTGAATCATGAATGTAATGCTTATAGGAATGAAATGAGAACCATACTTATGCGTTTTGACATGACACATATCACAAAGAGGACTACACACGCCTAGATGAGACTGGGTATGGATGTACCAGCCTAAAAAGGTTCTACCTTACAATATATGTAACTTGCCAAATGTCAAGATCAAGCGTACTCATCTATAGATTCATTCCATGCCTACTGTGTACAAGACTTCCCCATGTATGCACAATTCAATGAATTTTGAAACATTATAGTTTGAAAGCTCTAAGTTTTGGGAAATGTAACATTATAGCATGGTAAACAAGCAAGCAAATCATGAAAAACATTCAATTGTGTTTTGAAATTTTTAAATTTTCTAAAAAATCTTTTCTTTCTTTTCTTCAAAACTTGAAAAATGATCAACTAAAATGCAAAATGGGAAAATGCAATCCCTCCCCCAAGCTAAACATCACATTGTCCTCAATGTGAGCACAAAGACAAAATATGCAATGAGATGCTTAATGGGGAAAAGGAAAAATGAAAGAAGAGTGAAGCTTACTGGTCAGCGCGGACTCCCCCAAGCTAGTCTTTTGGACTTGACAAGGAAGGTCTTTATAGATTCTTCAAAAACTCTTTCATCTTCAAAATAAATCCTAACAACGAAAAAGGGAATACAAAAATAAAAATGCAAAAAGAAAAGGAACACGGGTTGCCTCCCGAGAAGCGCAATTTAAAAGTCTTGCTAGACTCCATTTCTTTCTTTGATCATCCTTTATCTCTAAGCTCACTATCATACGAGCTCATCATCATAGCGTTCTTTACATTCTCCATCCATGCCAAGCTTTTCCGGGAATAGCCCCTTCTAGCACTTTTAGCAGTAGTGCTTTTAGTATGCTCACCTGCAAGAGATTCAACACTAACATGTGCCTCCAACGGATCCGTCAGTAAGGATCGAGGCATAGAAGAAACAATAGAAGAGTCATCAACATCAAGCACATAACATGAGTCTTCTAACACAGGACTCCTAACAGTGGAATTTTTACTAAAGGTCACCTTGTCATCTCCTATCTCTAATGTCAACTTCCCATTCTTGACATCGAAAACTGCACCAGTGGTGTGCAAAAAGGGTCTTCCCAAAATGATTGGGGTTTGAGAGTCCTCGGCCATGTCAAGTACTAGAAAGTCAACGGGAATGAAAAACTTACCAACTTTTACGGGCACATCTTCTAAAACACCCATAGTTTGTTTTAGAGAACGGTCCGCCATTTGCAAAGTAATATTAGTGCATTTCAAAGCACCCATGTTAAGTTTTTCAAACATAGAAAAGGGCATGACACTTACACTAGCACCTAGGTCGCAAAGGGCCTTATCAATGGTATACGTGCCTATAGTGCAAGGGATGGAGTAACTACCAGGATCCTTAAGTTTTGGTGGAGACTTATTTTGCAAGAGTGCACTACACTCTTTAGTGAAAGCTACGGTCTTAATCTCATTGAAGGATCTCTTCTTTTTGAGGACTTCCTTCATAAACTTGGAATAAGAAGGAACTTGGGAAAACAATTCAATGAAAGGGACTGTTACCTTTAAGTTCTTGACGACGTCAAGGAACTTACCATACTTTGCCTCCTCCTTGTGCTTGGCTAATCTTTGGGGAAATGGGACTTTGATCTCAATAGGATCTCGGGCTCTTTCCCTTTTGACATGGGCACCTCATCTTCAACATCAACAACCACGGGCTCATCATTATGCTTACCACTTCTCGAGGAAATGGCATTTACAGTTTCGTGAGGTTGGTAACATTGTGAAGGCAGCTGCCCTTGCTCTTGGTGGGTATTAGAAGAGGTAAATTGGGAAATTTTAGCTTCCAACAATTTGATGGCGGCATCCTTAGCTTGATCACTCTCCTGGAATTGAGCTATCATGGTGTCTTGCCTTTGAGCCAATTGCAGCATCATGGCTTCAAGTTTACTTACACCATTGTCACTTTGTTGAGATGTAAAGGATTGAATTTGTTCTAGTTTTTGTGTGAGAAGGGCTACTTGAGCTTGTAAAAGTGTCAAAGTGGGGTCCTCTTGCTTAGATTTCAATGGTATGGAGCGGGAATTTCTATATTGAGAATCGTGAATTGCCATGGATTCAATGGTAGTGTGAGCAATTTCAACATTAATTTGATCAAATCTTCCATTGTTAGCAGAATCCATGATACGACGGGACTCTATATAACACCCATTATAGAATGTGATGACAAGGAACCATGGATCTAACCCATGATGAGGACACTCCCTTTGCAAGTCCTTGTACCTCTCCCAAGCTTCATATAGGCTCTCATCACCCCCTTGTCAGAAACCAGTGATTTGACTTCTCAACAAAGCGGTCTTTTCTGGAGGAAAGTACTTTTGGTAGAAGGCAAGAGCTAAACTATCCCAATCGGTGATCCCTAATGTAACCTTATCAAGGCTATGTATCCACAACTTTGCCTTACCCTTCAAAGAGAATGAGAAGAGCATCTCTCTAATCTGCCGTTGGGTGACTCCAGTTTGTCTAATTGTGGAGCAATAGTCACAGAAGTTTTGGATGTGAAGGTTGGGATCTTCTGTGGCATTGCCACTAAATTGGCTTCTTTCTATAAGGTTAATGAAGGCTGGTTTTATTTCGAAGTTTCTGGCTGTGATTTGGGGTGTAGCAATACCCCTTGGAAGTGTTTCTGCGGTGGGTTTGGAATGGTCTGAAAGTCGAACCATTTCCTAATGTGAAGGTAAAGATGGAATGCTAATTGAAGATTGGGTGGTTTTAGTGAATGGAGATGAGAATGGATATTCTTCTCCTTCAAGGTTTGATAGGGTATCCGAGTAATTTTCACGAATACGGTCTAAACTTGAAGTATCTGAAGCTTTTGAGATTTCGTTAAATAGTTCTTGTCTCCTACGCAGAGTTCTTTCTAGGTCGGGATCTAATGAGATATGGGTCCCTAGTCTAGAAGATATGGGCATAAGATGGAAAAACTAAGACAAGAAATCAAGAGAGATCTAAAGGAATTTGGATTCCTAAAGACTAGACAAAACTAATTGCAAGAAAAATCACAAAAAGAGGAAAACTAAACCGTGCTCCCCGGCAGCGGCGCCAAAATTTGATCGGGCGTGTCGCAAGCCCTGGTCAAAGATAATTACCCAGACTAGGCTAACAACAAATTAATGTAATTAGGGAAGTAGGGGTCGATCCTCAGGGAGATGGTGTTTCCTTTAGAATGTGAAATGTCTTGCAATTGGGTCTTATCTAACGAGTATCTGGGTTTTGGGATTTTGATTTCTAAACTAATAAAAAGCATAAATGAAAACAAAATAAAAGCAAATCAAAATGAAAACAATAAAGCAAGTGATGAATTAACAATGATAAAAAGAATCTAGGGAAGTAAGTTCACACATGTAGATTAACATATTGATGAAATTGGATTTAGAACATGCAAATAATTCATTGTGAGTTCGTAAGAATGATGTGTTCATTACAATCATAGATCAGATGGTCTAGCAGGCTTTTAGGCAATTTACTAGGTCTTAATCTAGCATGTCATGCTTTGTCTATTCAATTCGCGTATCTCTACCTTGGAAAAGAATTCCATTCTAGTCAATGATTTTGATCATAAATCGTCAACTATCGTTATAGTCCGAACATGCATAGACACAATGTTTTAGAAGCACAATTTCTTTTATTCAATTATCATCTTTTAATCAATCTAACATGGCCACCCTACACCCTAGAAAGGTGACTACTCACTCATGGTGATGGTTGAATCTAAGATGATATTAACAATGAAAACTAGGATAGACATGTTTTAAGACTCTTTATATGGCGATAATGATGACGCTAAATTGACAATCTAGGAAATGAATTGACGATTATAACGATACTAAAATAAATCTAAGATAACATGGAAGGAAAATAACAATCAAATGGAAAACATAAAGACATTAAACAAGAGATAAAGTAGGAATACCTAGGTGACGATCAACAATGAAAGTAATAACAATAATAGAAATCCCTTGCATAGAATAATCGTTCCTTGAATTACAACACTTGTACCCAACAAAGTAGATTACAAACATTGAAATTCTTATTGATCTAAGCTAAGATTTTGATGTCGAAAGGACAGAAATAAACTAAGAACTAAAGATAAAAAAGAAGAAGAAAATGAGAGAAGGGAGGCTAGTTCTCCCTCCTCCTAATCTAAAGAGAAATATAAGAAGAGAAGAGATTATAGTAAAGAGGATGTGTTGAGAAGAGTGGCTGGAGCATCCTTTATATAGCACTAGGGTTTCGTGGGGAAGGGGTCGAGCATTGAACATATAGGACAAAAATGAGGAAGTCGAAGCAAAAGTGCGGATCAGCAAGGATCCCCGATCGGGTACACACTTACCCGATCGGGTAAGTTGTCATCTGGGTCCTTTGACTCTCGTTTCATCTCCCCTTGCATATGACTTGACTTCCATCATCCCCATTGACCTCTTGAGTCGGGTTTGTTGATAGGGTTTGATGTAAAACGATGAATTCTTCGCCTAACTGATTGATCTTCCGACAACTACGAAACTGTCTTTGCTTCTTCTCTCTTTTGAGTTAGTGAACCTTCTTAAAATGCCTTTCACTTGGTCAAGCTTGCTTCTTCAAATCGTCGGATTCTAGGCAAATGCTCGGGAATATAGAAAAAGGGCGTAGAAACGTCACTTTCCTTACAAAACAGGTTAGAACATAGGAATTCGCCTAGAAGACGATATTATCTCATTGATAAGTGAATATTTGTATGATTTTATCCCCTCATTTTAGCTCGATTTGATATGGTTTATCCACTTTAAGAAGTGATTTTGTGAGCTAATCTCTCCTTTGCAGTATTTCTCGTGCTTTAATGTCATTTGTAGGAATTTAGTCGTTTCTACTTCAAATCTCGTCATTTGAAGGAAATATGAGCAAGGAGAAGCTAAGAAGGATGATTACGCGAGGTTAAGATGGCATGATATAAAGATCTAGAGGTTCCGAGTCAAAGGGAACAAGTTTCAAGTCATTCCGAGCTCATATGCATAAGTTGCGACGGTTTTGCTATTCGTCGACGAAAGTCGTCTCAAACCTCATGCTCCAACTCTTAACCCTTGGGGACATGATCAGGCCCAAATAGGGGAGGAAATGAGGCCCAAGAGGTGTTAGTTACGTCCCCGTTCGAATCTAAAGTCAATGGAGTCAAGGTATATCAAGTCACGTACCAAGGGAAGATCAAACGATAGTCAATTGACCAAGAGTGCAACATCCCCGATCGGATTACCACTTCCCCGATCGGGGAAGTTTGATGACGTACGCATGTTCACGTGATCACCCTCTCTTTAAATGCAAGGCTTAATGGCTTGTTTAATGGGCATGAATCCGGACGCATTTTGGCAGCCTCTCAACCCTATAAATAGCCTAGCCTCCACACAACTAAGATGTACACAAAAAAACTTCTCTTCTCTCTTTAGTTTAGTTTCTCTCCTTTCTCTCATCTTTCTTAGTTTAGTTTAGTTTTAGTTTTCTCTAGTTTAGTTTAGTTTAGTTCTAAGTTTGTATGGTTCTACTTGTAATTGGAACTCAAGTTTTCGGGTTTGTATTTCCTATTCAAGTTCGTGTTCCATTTCAATCTTTGCTCATCCTTTTCGGTAATCCTTGTTCTTGCTTTTAAATTATAGTTTCATTTTCTTTTAGTATTTCCTTTATCATGTTTACCATTCTTAGTTTTATAATCTTAGTTTCCCTTTCATTGTTAATCATGCATAAGTAGTCACCTTTCTAGGGTGTAGGGTAGCCATGTTAGATTGATTAAAAGACGATAATTGGATAAAGAAATTGTGCCTTTAAAACGTTGTGTCTATGCATGTTTGGATTGTAATGATAGTTGACGATTTTTGGCCATAATCATTTACTAGTATGGAATTATTTTCCAAGGTAGACATACGAGAATTGAATAGACAAAGCATGACATGGTAGATTAAGACCTAGTAAATCGCCTACAAGCCTGCTAGACCATCTGATCTATGATTGTAATGAACACATCATTCTTACGAACTCACAATGAATTATTTGCATATCCTAAATCCAATTTCAACAATATGTTAATCTACATGTGTGAACCTACTTCCCTAGATCCTTTTCTATATTGAGTCATTAATTATTGTTTTAGTTTTCTAGCATTAGTAATAACCATTGTGACAATCCTACAAGTTGAAATTCTAATCATATCTTTTCACAAGTATCTCCCGTCTCCCCGAGATCGACCCCTTACTTCCCTAATTACATTAATTTGTTGTTAGCCTAGTCTGGGTTATTTATCTTTGATTAGGGTACGCGACAACCCGATCAAATTTTGGTGCCGTTGCCGGGGAGCACGGTTTTGTTTATTTGTGATTAGTAGAGTTTTACCTTGTTTTTTTTCTTCTCTTTTCTTTTGTGTCGAGGAACACTTGTTCCTTGAGATTTTTCTCACCTTTTCCTTGTAGTGTAGTGACTCTTTTCAGGTAATAGGAATATTTTCTTTCAAAGGGATTGCTTTATTTTCTATCAATGACTATCTATTTCCAACCACCACAATGCGTGAATGAGCCTTTCCATGAATACCTTGATGAGATCTATATGAGGAATGTCGTGATTCATGGAATACTCCATGAGTGTCATAGCCTGGCTATGCAATTGAGTGGTGGAAGTTTTTATCAGAAGAGAGGAGAAGAACTTTGGATTTTATTGGACTTTATAGCATCTCAATCTTGGGAAGAAACGCACCGGCGGTTGAGAATCCAAGAGCAAATCAATGAAATCATGGCTCAAATTCAAAAGCTCAAAGGGCAAAAGGAAGAACCCACGTTTAAAAAATGTAAGCCAATCAATTTTCCTTATGCTTTTTCAGCCCCCCTATGTGAGTCTATTTCTTCCCAGTCATATGAATTAATAGATGACGATGATGATGGTCCAACCTTTTCTATTGAAAGTCACTCTAGTGTCGTTCTAATTGACAATTTTGAGACCCCCATCATTGATATTGACCATATGGTAGTCGAGACTTTAGACAAGGATGTTGTTAAGCCCATTTGTGACTCCCGTGGAGAGTCGTTGATCGAGTCATCAGATTTTTTGAAAATCCCTTCGCTAAAGATATTCCGGATTTATTTGAAAATGATAATGAGTTTTGTGAACCTAGCCTTGAAATTAAGTGGGATCAACCACCCATTTTTGATTCCCAATCCTTTGATTCACCCTACCCCCAATTAGAGTCCACTAATGATATTTTGGGAACTAATTGTTTGTTCCATGATCTTAAACATTTCACTCCATCTCTCACTGACGAGTGGAGCAGTTCAGTGGTTATCTATGAAGTTTGTCATGCGCACAATGATAAGATATATCAATTCTTACCTTCAATATTTCATGCCTATATCTTGTCAATTGCTTACATATGTTTTTGTATAGCTTATGCGCAGGTATATGATCTACTTCTAAGGGCATTGACATGCTTTTTAAGGCACAAAGAATGATTTTCATTAATAAAGAGTCTAGCAAGACATTTAAATAAAGCTTCGCGGGAGGCAACCCGTGTTTTATTATATTTTTGTTATAAAATAAATTATTTTTGTTGACAATTTAATAATGTTAATTTTTAATAATTCATTTGGTTTTGGTTCTAATAGCTTTGACAATAAGACAATAATTTTATCTAGTATTGTAGTAGCTTGTTCATCACAGGTACTTTGGTGCTTGGGTTGTACTTTGCCCCCGTTTTCAAGCTAGCTTGGGGGAGCTGCTGCACGGTTGTATGTTTTCTTTTCTTTCTTTACCATTTTGTTGAGTCGTCCCCCATTCCTTTGTTGGTTATGTTGTCCTTCTTTGTATTTTCTGCGCTTAAACCCGTTTCGCACATTGAGGACAATGTGTTATCCTAGCTTGGGGGAGGGATTTAGTTTGTGTCGTTGTTTATTTAGTCTAGTTGTTTATTGAATTTGAAAAATCCAAAAAAATCCAAAAAAATAAAAAAATTAAAAAATTTAATAAAAGTTGTGTGTTTTGTCCACCCAATTGTGTTGTGCATAATGTCATTCCTCAATGCATTTCCCTTATTATAGCTTTTTAGCCAATGTTTCACGCTTTTGACGGGATTTTGCATACATGGGATGTCTTGTACACAGTGGGTGAGGGATTGATTTTAGACTTATTAAGCTTGATCTTGACTTTGGCAAACTACATATACGGTAAGGTAGAGCCTCCAGTGATCAGTACATCTATACCCGATCCCAATTAGGTGTGTGAAGTTTCTCCTTATGATTTGCGTCACATCAAAAACGCATAAGTATGGTTCTCATTTCATTTCTATAAGCATTGCATTCATGATTCACTAAGATTTGAAGCCTTTTTCACTTTGAATTACCCCTCAAAATTAGCCCCTTCATACAAATGTTTCACAAAATAATAGCTACATACAAAAACTGCCTACCTTTTGAGCTAGTAGCTAGACTATGGTGTATGGGTGCTCTTTTGAGAAGATTTTGTTCCTTAATGACAAAGTGAATTTGGAGAACGAAAAAAATTCCAGAAGTGAAGTTCAAAAGAAAGAAAAGTAAAGAAAGAAATAGAAAAAATAAAAAAAATCAGAAAATTGAAAAAGAAAAGAAAAAAAATAATAAGAGAAGAAGTTGTGAGTATCTCCTCAAAATGTCAAATCAATAGAAGGAGTTTACCCTTGTGTTTCGAGTGTAATAAGCCAAATTGTTGCTTCTGGCTTCGTTATTTGTCTTTTGGGAATTAACCGAAAGTTTGGATTGAGTATTCATTTATCATTGGTCAGTTGCTAGCTCATTCTAACCTTCACATGACCATAACTATTTGTCCACCTTTCGCCCATTTCCCAAAGCCTTCTTCTTATTTTTCGGCTTCTTTTCTATGTGCATTGTGATCTTTGACTTGTGTTTTGAATTGTTTACCATATTAGATTGCGGGCGCATTCTCATGAGTCGTAGATAGGAGAGTGCCACTCAAATATAAAATAATATTTCCTTGATTTATATAAAAATTTGAGTGTTGAGTGCACCGTGAGAGTCCATTGTCAAAAGATCATGCAAGAGCCGAAAAAGTCTATTTGATGTTCCTTATGCTGCGCCGTTATGTAAATCTCAACCATGTTTTACATTTTCCCTATGCCCACGTTGTTTCGGGATGTATTTCATTGTGCTCTATAAGCTACTTGATGGGATTTGCATTTGGTTGGATTGATTGTTGCTCGTCGCCCTTGTCCTTGTCATGTTTGTTATTGTATGCTTGCTTGAGGACAAGCAAGGGTTTAGCTTGGGGGAGTTTGATAAGTGAATATTTGTATGATTTTATCCCCTCATTTTAGCTCGATTTGATATGGTTTATCCACTTTAAGAAGTGATTTTGTGAGCTAATCTCTCCTTTGCAGTATTTCTCGTGCTTTAATGTCATTTGTAGGAATTTAGTCGTTTCTACTTCAAATCTCGTCATTTGAAGGAAATATGAGCAAGGAGAAGCTAAGAAGGACGATTACGTGAGGTTAAGATGGCATGCTATAAAGATCTAGAGGTTCCGAGTCAAAGGGAACAAGTTTCAAGTCATTCCGAGCTCATATGCACAAGTTGCGACGGTTTTGCTATTCGTCGACGAAAGTCGTCTCAAACCTCATGCTCCGACCCTTAACCCTTGGGGACATGATCAGGCCCAAATAGGGGAGGAAATGAGGCCCAAGAGGTGTTAGTTACGTCCCCGTTCGAATCTAAAGTCAATGGAGTCAAGGTATATCAAGTCACGTACCAAGGGAAGATCAAACGATAGTCAATTGACCAAGAGTGCAACATCCCCGATCGGATTACCACTTCCCCGATCGGGGAAGTTTGCTGACGTACGCATCTTCACGTCATCACCCTCTCTTTAAATGCAAGGCTTAATGGCTTGTTTAATGGGCATGAATCCGGACGCATTTTGGCAGCCTCTCAACCCTATAAATAGCCTAGCCTCCACACAACTAAGATGTACACAAAAACACTTCTCTTCTCTCTTTAGTTTAGTTTCTCTCCTTTCTCTCATCTTTCTTAGTTTAGTTTAGTTTTAGTTTTCTCTAGTTTAGTTTAGTTTAGTTCTAAGTTTGTATGGTTCTACTTGTAATTGGAACTCAAGTTTTCGGGTTTGTATTTCCTATTCAAGTTCTTGTTCCATTTCAATCTTTGCTCATCCTTTTCGGTAATCCTTGTTCTTGCTTTTACATTATAGTTTCATTTTCTTTTAGTATTTCCTTTATCATGTTTACCATTCTTAGTTTTATAATCTTAGTTTCCCTTTCATTGTTAATCATGCATAAGTAGTCACCTTTCTAGGGTGTAGGGTAGCCATGTTAGATTGATTAAAAGACGATAATTGGATAAAGAAATTGTGCCTTTAAAACGTTGTGTCTATGCATGTTTGGATTGTAATGATAGTTGACGATTTTTGGCCATAATCATTGACTAGTATGGAATTCTTTTCCAAGGTAGACATACGAGAATTGAATAGACAAAGCATGACATGGTAGATTAAGACCTAGTAAATCGCCTACAAGCCTGCTAGACCATCTGATCTATGATTGTAATGAACACATCATTCTTACGAACTCACAATGAATTATTTGCATATCCTAAATCCAATTTCATCAATATGTTAATCTACATGTGTGAACCTACTTCCCTAGATCCTTTTCTATATTGAGTCATTAATTATTGTTTTAGTTTTCTAGCATTAGTAATAACCATTGTGACAATCATACAAGTTGAAATTCTAATCATATCTTTTCACAAGTATCTCCCGTCTCCCCGAGATCGACCCCTTACTTCCCTAATTACATCAATTTGTTGTTAGCCTAGTCTGGGTTATTTATCTTTGATTAGGGTACGCGACAACCCGATCACTCATAAAAGGGCTTAACAAAGCACAAATGATATACAAAACCGAGCTAAATTGAGGGTTAAAATCATACAAATATTCACTTATCAGATACCCTCCGGAAACCGCTCGACAGATGCAATTCACTCCTCCCAAACAATGACCCAGTCAATGCCATAAATCTGAGAAGTGGTCGTGCTAATGACGGTCCTGTACACATCCCTGAAAGCACACATACCGAGGTTGATGATGTCTCGGACGAATTGATTGAAGATGTACAGAGAAGCGATCGATCGAAGCGTTTTGCTAAGGAAACTACTCGATCGAGTAAACACACCTCTCGATCGAGTAGTCCTGCTGAAGAAAGTCCTCGATCGAGTAGTATACCTACTCGATCGAGTAACCTCGTCATAGGAGATCCTCGATCGAGTAGCCCTTCCACTCGATCGAAGGGAAATGAGGAAGGAATCACTCGATCGAGTGAACTGAAATCTCGATCGAGTGAATATCAGACATCAGGCACGCAAATTGAGGTTGTGTGTGATGAAGTACCCTCCCCTGCTGCGAAGGTACCGAGTAAAGATAAAATTAGGGACCCGCTTCCGGTGGTCAGAGTCCCATACCCAGGTCGTCTGCGCGATTCAAAGCCGGAGAAACAGTTCAGCAAATTTGTAGACATGGTTAAAAACATTCAGGTAGCTGTACCTTTTGCCGAGCTAATCACTCAAGTACCCCCTTACGCCAAATTTATGAAAGACGTTGTTACGCGTAAGAAGGCACTTGAGGATTTCGCTACTGTCGCTTTTATGGAAGAGTCTAGTAGTTTTATTCTGAATAAGTCTCCCCCTAAATTAAAGGATCCGGGTAGTTTCTCTATTACTTGTGTTATAGAAGATGTCGTGGTAGATAAGGCACTATGTGATCTTGGTGCTAGTGTAAGTGTCATGCCTTATTCTATCTGTCGTAAGCTTAATATGGGTCGTCTGAAAACAACCAATATCACCCTGCAGATGGCTGATAGATCTGTTAGGAGGCCCTTAGGTGTCCTAGAAGACGTGCCCGTTAAGGTGGGCAAGTTTTTTATTCCTGTTGACTTCATAGTCTTAGACATTGCTGAGGATACCCGTACCCAAATTATCTTGGGTATGCCGTTTTTGTGTACTGCTGGGGCCATTATAGATGTTAAACTCGGGCGTTTAACTCTGGCTGTAGGGGATGATATAGTTTCGTTCAGTTTATCTGACACTTTATCTAGACCAATGATAGAGGATACTTGCTTTTCTGTTGATATCATTGATGAGTTCACTTATGAGTTTTGGCCGAATTCCTTGATAAAGGATCCGTTGGAGTCTTTGACTTTGTTAGATGAGTGTGCAGATTATTCTGATGACGATGACGATGTGCTGAAATTGCTTGGAGCTACTGCAGATGATGTAGAATTGACTGACGCAGAGGAAGAACAGCTGGGACACTTGGGTCATGCCTTGTGTTCCGTCGAGGTAAAGGTTCCCGAGCGTAAGCCTCTTCCAACTCACCTTAAATATGCTTTTCTTGATAATACTGAGCAATTTCCAGTTATTGTTAGTTCCAAACTGAATGAGGAACAGCTACGCTTTGTTGGCTGTACTCAAGAGGAACAGGAGAGCAATGGGCGATTCACTGGATGACATCAAGGGCATCAACCTTGATGTCTGTATGCACAGGATTGAGCTGGAAGAAGGTCACAAACCTTGCAGACAAGGTCAGCGAAAGCTGAACCCGAAGATGGAGGAGGTTGTGATGACCGAGGTGATGAAACTACTCGATGCAGGTATTATTTATTCAGTTGGTCACTCCAAATGGGTAAGCCCAGTTCAGGTCGTACCCAAGAAAGGAGGTACTACAGTTGTTAAAAATGAAAAGAATGAATTGATACCTACTCGACTAGTAACTGGGTGGCGGATGTGTATAGACTATAGGCACTTAAATGCCGCCACCAAGAAAGATCATTTCCCCCTTCCTTTCATTGATCAGATGATAGAAAGGTTAGCTTCTCATGAGTTTTTCTGTTATCTGGACGGGTACTCAGGGTTCTTTCAGATCCCTATTCATCCAGATGATCAGGAAAAGACTACCTTTACTTGTCCTAAGGGTGTTTTTGCTTATCGTAGAATGCCTTTTGGTTTGTGTAATGCCCCTGCTACCTTTCAGAGGTGCATGATGGGGATATTTTCTGAGTATATAGAGTCTATCATGGAAGTCTTTATGGATGACTTCAGTGTCTATGGGAATGATTTTGATAAATGTTTAGCTAACCTTGATAAAGTTTTGCAGCGTTGTATCGAGGTTAATCTCGTGCTAAACTGGGAGAAGTGCCATTTCATGGTCAATGAGGGAGTAGTCCTTGGGCACCTTGTTTCAAATAGGGGTATTGAGGTAGACAGAGCAAAGGTGCAAGTGATTCATTAATTACCCCCTCCTATTAACGTTAAGGGGGTGAGCAGTTTCCTTGGTCACGCAGGTTTTTATCGCCGGTTCATCAAGGACTTCTCTAAGATTACTAAACCACTTACATAGTTGATATTAAAAGATGCTCCTTTTGATTTTACTGATGATTGTCTTTCTGCTTTTAACACTTTGAAACAGGCTTTGGTCTCTACACCCATCATTCAGCCTCCTGATTGGACGCTGCCGTTTGAGATTATGTGCGATGCAAGTGATTACGCACTAGGAGCGGTGCTCGGCCAGCGGAAAGACAAAGCTTTGAATGCTATTTACTATGCGAGCCGAACTTTGGATGAGGCTCAAGTGAAATATGCTACCACTGAGAAGCACTAGTAGAAAAACCCCATATGGTGGCGGTTATAAAAGGCCTTTCATGGCGGTTTTTCAAAATAAAGGTCCGACATATATCGCGGCGTCATATATTTTTTGCATCGGTTGTACAACCGCCATAATAGATCTCTAAAGTGGCGGTAATAAGTTACAATCGTCATGAAAAGTTTACTTAAAACAACGGTTATTGTGACAACCCTCGCGAATGCGGAAAGATAAAACATACAAGCATGTGATAAGATATGCGGAAATACGGTATTTTAAAAACCTTTAAACATGCAAGTTATATAACACGAGGAGTGTCAAAATATTACAACTAAGTAAGGAAATACAGCAAAGAGACGGGGTCTCTTAAAATGTTAGCAAAGAACAAGTGTTTAACAAAACTAGCTAATATCGTCTAGAGGTTAATCTTCCAGGGACAACGCCCGCTAGCTCACACCCGAACCCCAAAACATCATATCCAAAAAGGCATCCAGCAAGCAACCTGTTCATTCATGAAAAACATGAACGCCACAGTCAGTGGGGAGTAACTCCGGGTTCTCCCAGCCATATCACATTAAACGTACATCAAAGGGAATACAAAAGTAGAGC
>JAIUZE010048567.1:0-19053 GCA_022085475.1 Heliosperma pusillum
TCGTTAAAGATAGTACGGCCTATCGATGTCATGGTCCAAGCTACTCATTTAGAATTCGAATGGTCAAGACGCCATATACTCATAATTCTCTATGGGTACTTAGTCAACACGACACCAACCATATAATCAAACAGTCACGGGAAAAACTTCCTATCATGTGACTAATTGCACATAAATCATATTCAAATATCATATCGCCTCATATCTACTAAGGCTAATTCATTAATTAAATAAAACCTTACTTGAAGAAAAATCCCCGACCCGAGTCCCGCGACGGGTCATCAGTCAAAACGGGGCTGACTAGATCTTAGTTTGACCAAACCCGTTTGATCAAACCGGCTAGAAACAGAGTCTTTACCACATAGACTTAGACATAAAAGTCAACATATTCATTACATGTTATTTTATTAACTTCTAACATGTGAATTATGATATCATACCAAAACCCGTTTGACTAAAAGGATATTAAATTAAACTACGATCTCGTCTTATAATTTCTAACATGTGAGAAATAATAATTTAATGAAAAACCTTTTAATTAAATCTTTTACTTATTAATATTTCTCGCTTGCTAATTATTACAAAACGCGATAAAAATGACGATAACTCAAAAACCGTCACAGGTCCCAAAGTGGGACCCACGGGCTGAGTTGGACCGGACCCACATGGGCCTGATTTGGGCCTCACGGCCTGTTTTGGCAAAATGGGCTGTTTTGGCCTTTTGATCGTTTTACTAAAACACCGTTTTAATATTTTCCGAATGCCTTAACATAATTAAAAAAACCCGTCAAAACAAAACATAACAAATCAAACCATCGCAACACGCAAAGGACAAAACACGGACCAATCCAGACCGGGTCTGAACCGGCCTGGCCGGGATGGACGGGCTGAACAGGTCTGGTTGGGCCGTGTTTTCAGCCACCCGAAACACACCCCCCGGCCAAAAACAACCCCACCCTTTCCAAATAATTCTAAAAACATGATTTTTATTAACAAACATCCATTTTAAACACTCCAATTCAACCATCATTATACAAAAATCAATTGGTTATAAATAAAAATCACCAAATATGTCAAAAGAACACTAAATTGTTTATAAATTCATACACATGATACCTTAAAAACAACTAATGATCAGGTCCCTACCAAAAATCCATAAAAATAAAAACAACATGAACAAAAACAAAAGATGAACCAAAAACCAAAGAAACAAAGGCTATGTAACATTAATTCGTCGAGTAACTCGGAATCGTTACCTTAGCTAGCAAAATCAAGTAGCACCAAAATAAGAAGTAAAGAAAAACCCGTCTTCTAATCTTCACCCAAAATATACGAGTCTCCAAACTCGTCTTCAAAATCTTCCCCTATAAGAAAAGACAAGAAAAACATTATTAGAAATTAAACTTGATTTTCCATAAATTAAATGTTGAAAACGATTTTGACGGAATTGAAAATAAACCGTACTAAAAGATGGAGAGCGAAGAGGAGATTCTAGAATTATAAGTTAGGACGGATTTAATTAAGAAATGAAGATTTTATGAGGATTTTGTCAAGAACGACGAAGAACGGATGAAGAACGACGAAGAACGATGAAGAACGATTAAAGAAAGTGTAAATTAGATCTTAATTTGATTTATTGTAAAATGAAAAGTTGTTAGTGAGTAAAGTGGAGAATGGGCCATGTACATATAGAAGGATTATGGAGTCGGGTTTTGAAATTGTTGTTACGGAATTGACTCGGGTTTAATAATTATATTACGGTAATTGATTAGATATAATTATATATTAAGTTAATTAAATTAAATATCAAGATATTATGTTATATTAATGAAAAGAAAGACAAATATCTAGTCTTATTAGAGGGCAAAGAGCCGTGTGGCTTGGTGAGAAATCGGGTCTGTTTTGTTAACGGTTTGCGTAATTTTCGTTGACAGATCGATAAAGTAATAAATATTTAAGATATTATTATTAGATTAATCAAAATAATGAAAATATCCAAAAGTGAGTGGAAAAGGATGACATGGGCGTGTGACTCATGCCAAAGTCGGGTTTCGGGTTTGTTTCGGGATTTACGATGACTCGGGAATAGTTAAATGACGTTTGGGTTAAAACCGTAAAAGTTATTCTTTAATTCCAAATAAATTCAAAATAATTATATTAAATTTTCATAAATCCCAATAAATCTTAATAAAAATAAATTAAAAATATTATTTTTTTAAATAAAATTTCGGTCTTCAATTACAAGGCGAGTCGGAAAAAGTCAACGAAAGTCAAAGTCGACTTAAAAGTCAAGAAAAGTCAAAGATGACTTAAAAGTCAAGAAAAGTTTATGACGACTTAAAAGTCAAGAAAAGTCAATGACGACTTTAAAAAGTCAAGAAAAGTCAAAGACGACTTAAAAGTCAAGAAAAGTCAAAGATGACTAAAAACGGGATTTTCATGAAATCTCTCAGAAATTCCAAATACGAACTCGGAATTTCAAAATACAACTCGAAACAATAAATTCTATTTTAAAAACTTAACTTTGCTGAAAAGTGTCAGTAAATATTTTTATTAGAAAAATTGGGTACTTTTCGGGTTGTTACACGAGGAGAATGAGAGAGATAATGTTTTACTCCTAGAGAGTAACGAACCCGCTACCTATAAAGGTGCCATGACCTATTCTGACTCTAAGCTATGGCTTGAAGCCATGCAATCCGAGATGGACTCCATGTATGAGAATGACGTATGGGATCTTGTTGATTTGCCTGATAAGGTACGGCCTCTTCAATGCAAATGGCTTTATAAGATAAAGCATTCCGTAGAAGGACAACCAGACACCTATAAGGCACGACTAGTGGCAAAAGGTTTCACTCAAGTGCAAGGATTGCATTATGATGAAATTTTTGCACCCGTAGTTATGCTGCGTTCTATTCGGATAATCTTAGCGATTGCCGCATTTCATGACTATGAAATTTAGCAGATGGATGTGAAAACCGCCTTCTTAAACGGTTATCTGGAGGAGGAGTTGTACATGGTACAACCCGAAGGTTTCATTGATCCAAAAAATCCTAATAAAGTTTGCAAGCTTAAGCGTTCCATTTATGGACTTAAGCAAGCTTCTCGGAGTTGGAATCATCGTTTCGACCAGGTGATAAAAGAGAATGGTTTCACTCGATCGGTCGAGGAACCATGCTTGTATGTCAAGTCGAGTGGGAGTAAGATTGTCTTCTTAATATTGTATGTTGATGACATACTCTTGATTGGGAATGACATCCCTCTCTTATCTTCGGTAAAAGTATGGTTAAAGAACCATTTCCAGATGAAAGATCTGGGTGAGGCACAACGCATATTGGGGATCCGTATCTATAGAGATAGATCACGACGGATGTTATCACTCAGCCAGGAGTCTTATATAGATAATATTCTTGGGAGGTTCAGCATGACCAACTCCAAGTAGGGGAACCTTCCAATGATTTCAGGGATGCATTTGAGTAAAGCTCAGGCACCCAAGACATCGGAAGAGGTCGAGCGCATGAGTCGTGTTCCTTATGCATCAGCTATAGGATCGATCATGTATGCCATGATATGCACACGTCCGGACATGGCATTTGCATTGAGTATGACGAGTCGGTACCAAGGCAATCCAGGTGAAACACACTGGATGGCTGTAAAAAACATCCTTAAGTACTTACGAAGGACTACGGATTGGGTATTGACTTATGGAGGAGATACTGAGCTATGCGCAATCGGTTACGCAGATGCTAGCTTCCAAGCAGATCGAGATGACTCGAAATCTCAGTCTGGATTCGTCTTTACTCTTAATGGCGCTGCGGTCAGTTGGAAAAGCTCCAAACAGAGTGTTATAGCAGATTCTACAACTGAGTCCGAGTACTATGCCGCTTCAGAAGCTGCAAAGGAAGCTATATAGATGCGTCAGTTCTTACAAGGACTAACCGTAGTTCCTAGTTCGAATGACCCTATCACCAACTATTGTGATAATAGAGGTGCCATCTTCCAAGCTAAGGAGCCTAAGTCCAGCAACAAGTCTATACATGTACTTCGGAAGGCTCACATGATCCAAGATTACAAAAGGAGATAGTGATTGACAAGATTGCTTCGGATGACAACATCGCGGACCCTCTCACTAAACCGTTAAAATATGATAAGCATGAAGGGCACGTTATTTCCATGGGAATTAAACGTGTTCCTGAGTTGTAGTAGCTGTTTTATGTGGATTAGATAAATGTATCTTTTTCATGCACTATTTATAACATCATCGTATTGTTTCATATTTTGTTTTTCATGTGGATTGTACGACAACATTGACCGCCACAAAGTGAACTGAATTACATTATAATTGTTTTGGTTTGTAATCGCCTACATGAGCTGATAACTCTGGCAATTAAACTGTGAAGTTGATTGATGGTGGGTTCAACGAGCCATAAGTCAAACGGTTGACTGATCGATCACATATACGAGTTATAAAGATACCTCGTAGGACATGGTGACAACGTTATGGAGTCCTAAATGTTTCAGAACATTTGGTGTCAGGTCGTGGATAGGACGTCCATAGTGTTCCTAAGAGTCGATTCTTTTGACTATCGACTGTCTCTTGAGATTAAGGCAGTTTTTGGGTGACTTTGGTTTCTTTCTCATGGTCGACCGTAACAGGAGGCTAAGTAGATTTTTACTGGGTCATTTCATACTGTGCTTGTATCTGCAGGATTCGAGTTGAGGAAAATATCCAACCTTTATTATGTTTTGTTATTTCTCAAGGCCACTCGAGGAGTTGTAACTGAAATGCATGGCTATGATCGAATAATGATTCGTTTATCAGTTAAGTTACTCTCTAGTCGGGAAAACCACTCTTGATACTGATCAGTTGTAAAATGCGACCTTTGTAAATACGGACTTTGCAAATTGTTTTACATTGAGTGGGAGAAATTTATGGATATGAGAATCGGGTTATCGCACATACACTTGTAAGGACCAGTGGGAGATTGTTGGAGCTAGTGTCCTCCACAGTTAGTGTGATAACATGAATAAATCTCTTACAGGTTCACAGGGTATACTTAGTATCCTTATTAGTTGATTAACGTTTATCGATAACGGTTGGCTTGCTAGGAGTTTGACGTTATTGTCATTTTAATGGCGGTGATCAACAGGTCCCTAAAAGTCACACCTAAAGGATGTATCTGAGAGATGTGATTATATGAATAATATAATCATATTGATGCCTTATTATATGACTAAAAGGTTAGTCGATGTATATGACTAAAAGGTTAGTCAATGTAATGATGATACGATTATTTAATAACGATTAAATAATATTAGCTGAGACGAATTAAATGTAATTCGTAATTGAATATAAACCGTTATATTTAATCAATGTATATAATATAAGCTTAAACGAATTAAAATGTTAATTCGTAATTAAACATAATATGTTATATTTAATTAGCAAATTATAAATATACGGATATTTATAGTTGACGTATATATTATATTACATGCTAATATAACCAAAAAAAGGAAGGAGAAAATAGTCTTTTTCTCCTCCTAATTTTCGGTTAGTAAGAGTTAAATATAAGAGAAAAGATCTCCTATTATTCTCTTATGGTAACTAGGTCAAAACCCTAATAACAAGAGGGGTAAAAAGAGGAAAGACTCCTCCTTGACCTAGTAGAGGCACACGGCTAAAACAGGAGAAGAAAAAAAGAAAAATTCACATTTTTCTCTCTAATTCTCTCTATCATTCATCATCACACAAAAGAAAAATTAGCAGTAACTTTTCTCTAAAATTTTAGCACTAACAAGGCATATCTCGGAGCATCTTGGGTGTAACAATTAGGAGAATATCGATTTCGATATTGTTCATAGGCCAAATTTGCTAGGACCAAAGGTTAATTCTAAATTCCTATAATTTTATATTATGCAATTCATTTATGACTCGTAATTCATATACTATAATTTCGTTATAATCCGTAAATTTAATGACGAAATATACCGATATTTCTCACAAATCGTTATTTGACTAATCTAATTAATAAAAGAAGAAAGGAAAGATAATGTAAATAAACTGACGTTTCAACCCTTTAACATCGATTGTTAAGGATTTGAAGATGGTTTTGAAAACGATTGAATCATTAATTTGGAAACAAAGTGATATTGTCAAAACTAGAAGTTTAATAAAGAATTTTAATTTAACAAACCGGCTAATATCAATTATTAGTGCTCCAAGACGGAAATAAGGACAAATTAAAGATACAAAACTGAGTGAAGACTTATAAGAGGCGCAACAGGTGCTGCGTCACTTCTAATCCCTCTCCAGGTGTTGTGAAGTTAAAAAGAGTATAAAAAAAAGGACGCAAAAAGGTACTTTCGGGTTTATCGACGTATGTACATGGAAAAAAACGTAAATAAAAACCAAACAATATTAAGAAGGGGTTTATACCCTCAGGCTTACATGTTAGCGTCACGAATTGACTAAAAGTCGGTTTTTAGTGTTATCGAGACTATGTAATGTGCGTGCTCTTGAGATTAGTCAAGGATTTAAAACATTATTGATTAAGTGTAGTGCTCAAAATGGTAAGGTCTATGCAACCGACGCAGAACTTGATAATAATCGAGCTAACGTGGTCAAATGATCAAGCATGTAACTGCCGAAGAGTAGTGACAAGGTCTAGAATGCTCTAGCAAAATAGGTGACGAGCTCTACACTAATTGCATTAGCTAGTAACATCTCCACAGAAGGGGAGCAACACTGGCTGCGTTCCTACAAAGAGGCGCAGCATTGGTTGCGGCTATTCTAACGGGGTTTCCTCTATTACAAGAAAACGCGTGATTGCGGATTTCAAGGGGAAGAGGATAAAATTTTATTTTATTAGATAGAGTCTTGTTTGTGAGTCGAACTATTAGACTAATAAATTATTACTTGACGGTTTCGAGAATTTTTTGTCTCATAATGAGACAGGATCTTGAAAAGGGAGACGTTGTTTTACATACACTTTGAATCGACTCTAATTAATGTCAAAACCAACCTCACTGGCGCGTATACGACAATAAAAGGGATGACATAAATGTTCGATATATCGTAAATTATCCGACCTAGAAACGCCATAAATCGCGACATAAACTAAACATGCTTGCCCGATCAACATTAGGTGGCTTTTGGGAGGTACGGACCGAGGTATCAACACATACAAGATCCGGATAATCTTAAAGTTAACCTAACCAAATCCTTTTGTCTCGTAATTATATAAGACTAGTAATTCAGTCAGGAGGAGAATAAACAAATTTTGTAGGATAGGTTATTCTCACTAGTTTCACAAGATATAATTGTTACATGTTATTACATCACCATGAATAAATCACTTAAATAAATTACATGTTACATGGTACGTACCTATTTATAGAATTTTTAGGCGCTGCTTTTGTATCGACACGGTTTTTCTTCTATTTTATAATCACTACAAGACAGAATATATAAGAAATTTCATTGAAAGATATTTAATTTGACCTCTTTTCAAAATCAAACTAAAAACTCACTGTATGATATAAAAACGGTTTAATACTTTTAACTAGTAAATGAATTTTATTTAAAACAATTATAATTTATTCAAACATGATACATGAAGAAAACACATAAATGGCTTAAATGAATCTTCATTTAAAAATATTTGGCGAGGACCTTAAAAAATCATAAAAAATGTAAAAACAATTTTTAATAATTTTATGAAATTATTATGTTTTGAAACTAAAATGCCCTTGCACTTTTATCTTTAAGATACTTGTTTAATCACAACTTATTTAAAGTAAAATAATAATATAATACAAAGACCTTAGTTCAATATTAAATACATTCTTAATGACTTTTTTCTAGTCATGCATTGACTAATTAAAACTATAGTTAAGCTTTAAGTTGACTATGATGATCTTGGTTAACCATTGACTAAAGTCACCAGACATAGTATATTTATACTTGATTAAAATATCTATAAATTTTAATAGTTGAATAATGAACTAGAAACAGTGAATTCTAATTCTAGTATATGCATTGAATAAAACGTTCCAAATCTCAAGTGCAGAAAGTACTCGATTAAATATTAGTAAAATGAATCTTACAATTGTCTAATATCTACGAAACTATTACAGAGTTATAGCGCTTATAGGTCAATATATTATCTTTCTGAATTACTAGTGTAACACCCCATTTATCTAGGAGCCTTAGCTAGACACATATCAAAACCACAAACACAAGAGTAATTTAAATACCTTAGTACAAATTGAATAAATTATCTTACAACTTTACAAACAATCATCTAACTATTACAACGAAAGACTTTAAGTAACTAATCAACACTAAATAATCATTATCCCTAAAAGACTAGTTCGTCGCATAGCCCATCTCTTACAAGCCACGTCCAAGCCACAATTATCCATTGAGTAACCTGAAAGAAACATTGCTCCCCATTTGAACGGAAATGACTAATGGTTTATAACAGGCCACCAATTGTAAAAGATAGTTGGGTGGACGACACACGCACACAAACCAAACAAGTCAACCAAAATTTGAGTAGGATAATACACTACAAAATCGATATAAGCAACGATCAATAGTAAGCAGAATCATTAGTTAATGCATAACACACAGGATCATGTATGTGCGCGTGACGACTTCCTCAATCCGCAAATCGGAATAATCAAAATAACAACAGTGAATCAATAATTCTTTAGACGCCTGAAGACCTCCTCGATCCGTATATCAACATCTCAATATATACATATACTCCGTACGCCTGACGACCTCCTCCGCCTCACAACCTCCTTGATTCACAGATCGTCATCTCAATATATCAATTGTCACATCTCATAACAAGGATGATATCAATACTCGTATCATACCATCATGCTCATTTAGACATGCAGGCCGTACAACACAATCATCCGTAACAACACAACCATCATAAGAATCAACAATAGTGACCAACTCGTCTCGCTCGAGACTACGCCTGCCTCGGCCGAGACGCCTATGTCTCGCCTGAGATGGCCATGTATCACCCGAGACGGGTCTGTACTTGGAATTAAACTGAGTAGGATAAAACCCTATCTTTTGCAACCTTTAACCACACGCAGCACAATCAACAATATTCAAAGATTGTTCCTTTTACAAACTCGCCTCCTATAAACACATATTAATCAAATACTTACTATCACTACAAGAATTTAGTGTATTAGCGACGGAAATTTTGCGACGGACATGTAATCCGTAGCAAAAACATACTTGCGACGGATTTTGCGACGGGAATTACTATTTGCGACGGATTTGCGACGGATATTCCGTCGCAATACATTTTCACATATGGCGCCCAACTTTTCACATGGCGGGAACGTTTGCGACGGAATTGCGACGGAATATCCGTCGCTAAATAAGATACTGCGACGGACTTGCGACGGATTTTCCGTCGCAGAGATGAATAATTGACTGTCAAAGTGATCTGAAGGCGAAGACACGTGTTTTTTCTGCGACGGAATATCCGTCGCAATGACTTAATTTGCGACGGACTCGCGACGGAAAATCCGTCGCAAAGGTGAATAGCTGGCTGACACGTGTTATTCCTGCGACGGATTTGCGACGGAAATTCCGTCGCAGGGTCTTTTAAATAATTACCCACGCGTCTCTTCCCCTTTACCGAAATCATTTTCCTAACCTAAATCCCCTTGACGACGGCGACGACGACGACGACGACAACGACGACAACAACAACGACGACGACCACCACAAAGACCACCTCGACGACCCACTAAGTTCTTCCCTCCTCTCTCTCAGGTCTCTCTCTCTTTCTTCTCTTATTTATGTTTTCATTTGTTTTGTTCCCTCCGGCCACCCACCGGACCACCGGCCGGACCACCCCCCTCCTTTTCCCCTTCCCTTGGTCACCCTTTCCCCTTCCCCTTTCCCCTGCCCCTGGCCGGACCCCGCTGCCACCACCGGACCACCCCCTCCTTTTCCCCTTCCCTTTCCCTTTCCCTTTCCCTTTCCCCTTTCCCCTGCCCCTGGCCGGACCACCCTCTGCCACCCACCGGACCACCCCTCATTCTTTCCCCTCATTGATGAGTATTCAAGTTGTGAATATGTTAGTAAGTTACTACCTTTTCCCAAATTTTGATTGAAGACGGATCGACCCGTCTTAAGTTTAAGACGGATTAAATCCTCCTCATAATGGGCAAATAAAGTGTAAGTGGGTTATCTCCTCACTTATCTCCTCACTTAAGTTTAAGACGGATTAAATCCCCCTGCCGCCGCCCCCACCCCACTGCCACCCTCCCTCCTTTGAATTGTTGTAATTATTAATATAGATAATTATTATTACTCCCTCCGTCCCGGTCATTTGTCGTGCTTTACTTTTGTTACAATTATTAAGGAAATGTTGTTCATATATGATAGACTTAGTACCCGTTCAAGAATTACGCATTAGGTGTAATTCTTGAATAGTCCCCGTTTTGGGACTGTCTTTGAATCTTTAATGCCATTTAGGTGGTAAATACTAATCATTTTTTTAATTGTTATTTGACGATTAAGTTTGGTTGACAGTTCCTTTAATGTTCTCTGAATACATATGGAGAGTGACAAGTCATTCAACATTGTGTATTTGGAGAACTGTAGGGAATTGCTGCCGAATTTTCGTCTCATAACAATTAATTAAATGATTAGTATTTACTAATGGTATGAAAGATTCAAAGATGGGAAATAAAGCGCGTGTTGAAGGTTCTATATGCAACGCGTATTTGCTTGAAGAAATTGCCAATTTCTGTTCCTTTTATTTTGAAGAGAACGTGGACACAAAAGCCAAGTATCTCGACGTACGCTCGAAAGAGCCTACGTATTCTACTTTACCCGAGATTTTTCAAGATCACGGGGGAATTTGTTCTGGAAAGTGTCGTGAAAGATTTTTAGAAGACAACGAATATGAGCGTGCACACTTATATGTTTTATCTAACTGTGATTTAGAAGAATTGAAGCATAACGAAGTGTAAGTAAAAAAATCGTCCTTTGAAACTTTAATTATTAATAATTAATTATAATAATATGCATGTAAAAACTATTACTTAATTCGACATTTTTTATAATGAATATATAGGATGTTTGAAAATTATATCAAAACAGAATATCCCCAATTTCTCACAGCCGAGGATATTTGGAACAAATTTGACACAAGATTTCCCCAATGGTTTAGAGGACAAGTAAGTACATACTACATACTAACACCAGATTACTCTTTTTTTTCAATTTTTTTTTAATACCTGAAGGTATTATAATATGTTAATAATTTAACAATGATAGGTAAACAACTTAAAAGATCCAGTTCTCATAGCCTTAGCACAAGGTCCTTCGAAAAGGGTGCGAACATGGAAACGTTATTTCATTAACGGATACAAATTTCGCACTTTCAAAGATGGGTTAGATTTGGAAAAATCTACACTTAATAATGGAGTATGTGTAAGTTCGACTGAGGGAGCTGACTACTATGGAACACTCAACGAAGTTGTTGAATTGTCGTACACAGGCGAAAAAAGCACATATAATGTTATTTTATTCAAATGTGATTGGATAGATAATTCTGAAAAAGGAATGCAAATACATAAGGATTATAAACTTGTGGATGTTAATCGAAGCAGAAAATTTCCGAAATATGATCCATTTGTGTTGGCTTATCAAGTTGAACAAGTTTATTATACTTCATATCCAAATATCAAAAGAGATAAAGATAAGTGGTCAGCAGTATTCAAAACTAAAGCCAGATCGCATGTTGATGCACCTATTGTCGAATCTGCGTTTCAAGAAGATGTTATTAGTAGTGAGACACTACTATCAATAATTGAAGTGGCAGATGATAATGAAATTATAGAGGAGGAGGAAGAAGAAGCTCAAGTAGAGGACAATAATGAGGAGAAGGTAGAAGAGGAGGAGAAGGAGGATGAGCAGAAGCGGAAGGAAGACGGAGCAGAAGATAAAGAGGAAGATAAAGAGGAAGATAAAGAGGAAGATTTTATAGACTCCCTTTTTAAATACAACATTTCCGAAAACCAATATTTAAGTAGTGATGATGAATAAGATTATTTCTAATTCTTATATTAGTTGAAACTACTTTTTCTATATGTGTGGTCGTTTGTAAAACAATTTATAGTTTTTATTATTTATTAATACCAATATATAGTTTCTTGTCATTTAATTGTACATACATGTTTGTTAATTCATGACAACTTTGAATAGTTTAGTTTTTCTCTATATGGCGGGCGGAGGACGAAGAAGAGGTAGTACTAGTAATGTAGGAAACAGAGGGCAGGAGGATGAGAATGAACGAGTGAATGAAAGGAACGTGCCACCGCCACTGGTGGAGACTACTACTCGCAGAGTCCGCCTCGATCCGGATGAGGAAACAGGTGTATGGTAAGACTAGTTCACTTTTACTTTAACTGTTTAATCATAATTATGATTATTCAAAAATCATAATATTTATATATAATGTATGTATTTAACTATGATCATTAATTTCAGGTTCAGTGACGCAGATGTGGTTAAACTGATCTCGGAGACCATAATCTGCGGGTACAAGGAGCATGCGTTGGAAAGAGGCGTCAAATAATTTGCGGTCGTCTTGGTGGAACTGGTTTGAGGTATAATTATTTAAAATATTATAATTATATCTATTTAAATTTGTTTTTCTCAATTTATCTTTGTTATTGATTTTTTATTTTTTTATTTATTCACTTAATATTTTCCTAACTTTATGTTTTTAATCATGACAGCAAAAGGTTTCTTTCGATCCTCGCCATACAGATATGGTAAGGAAATCTTGGGAAGACGCCATGAAGACCCGTTTACGTCATATGATCTACCGAGCCTCGCAGAAAGACGAGGAGCACAGGCCGAGTTGGATTCCTTTGGACTTGTTTAGAAAGCTTAAGAAGAGGCCTGTCGAAGATCCTGGTTTCGTTGTGAGATCTCAATCTGGCGCGGCTAATCGTAGATCGGGATGTGAAGAGAAGGGAAAGGCGTTGCCTACTCACATTATGGGTAGAAAAAACACCTTGAGAATCATGGACGAAATGGTAAATCTAAATCTTCTTTCATTTTTTATTTATTTATCTAATTATAATTTAATACTTATATATATGTTATACTAACAAGTATTTAAATTGTAGGTCGATAAATCTTCAACTGGTATCCCAAATGCGGTGCAAGTCTTAGAGAAGACAAAGAAGCACCCGTTCCGTGGATGGTTATCAAAAAAACCAGCTCAACTCTATGTAAGTTATGCATTTTTTTGTTAAGTGATTTATGTTTAATTTGTCATTTATATATTTAATTACATTAACTACTTAATTTAAATGACAATTACTAATTCTGAACTTGTTTGTGATGCAGAATAAGATCATATCAAAGAAGTCTGAGCTTCAAACTCAAGGAGTCGAAAACATCGACGATAATGAGATCTATTATGAGGAGACTGGATTTGACGAGAAAGGAAGATGCTACGGATTGGGACCAGCGGCGAAGCATTTGTTTGACCATCATAGGCACCCTGTTGCTACCTCAAACCCGACTCAGGGCACCCCAAGTTTCGCTACTAAGCTGTCAAAGGAGAATGCTGCACTTAGACAAGAGCGCGACGAGCAGGCTAAAAGGATTGCAGCTATAGAAGAGTACTTGAGTCAGGTTGCAAGAAATTCTACTCAAAACTGCAGAACTGGAGGTCCTAACCAGGGTCGAGACGACTTTGATGATGATAGGGGCGATAATGCTAGGTCCAACCCATTCACCCCTTTCCCTCCTTTCCCTCCAATCACTCCACTGACTTGAGTGATTAGTTAACTATTTGGTACTTTGAACCTTTTATTTGTAAGACTTTAATTACTTTCATGATATAAAATCAAAACTTTGTTTGGTTTTGTGTTAAATTAGTAACTTTGTTGGACGCGTAACTGCTGGAAAACTTCTGTAATTTGCAGGTTTTTTGTCGTTTTAACGCGTATAAGGGGATGCAGGAAACAGGCGGATGCTGGAAAATACAGGCTTTATTGCGACGGAAATTCCGTCGCAAACATTGACTGACTTACAGCCAAGTCAAACACAAAGTCAATACTTGCGACGGAAAGTCAACCTGTTGCGACGGAAATTCCGTCGCAAACGTTGATTTTATGTTTGACTTGTCAAACATTCAGTCAACTTTTGCGACGGAATGTTAACACTTTGCGACGGAAATTCCGTCGCAACAGTTGACTTTCTGTTTGACCCCAATTCAAGTCAGTCAACTTTTGCGACGGCGACTCCGTCGCAAAGGCTTGACTATCCGTCGCAAATCTGTGCGACGGAATAATCCGTCGCAATTACTACTGTTTGCGACGAAAATAAGCGACGGACACTATCCGTCGCAAATCCGTCGCAAATCAGTCTTTAGCGACGGAAATTCCCTATCTAGCGACGGAATAATCCGTCGCAACTCGAACTTTATTTTGTAGTGTATCTACCGTAATACAATCATAAATAAAAATAATTCCCGCAATCCCAATATAGGGTTAGTCTCTTATCAGTCTAGGATAATAATTAAGGTGGTTACTAACTAGATTAATGACAAATACCATATGTTAAATAACTTCACTACTACAAATTCAGGCAATAACAACGCCCCATCAACAACGCTTATTCACGAAAATTAAGAAAAACCGTTGTCGAATGGATTATTATTTTTCCGCGGAATTTTATTAAAACTAATAACAACGGTATTAATTTTTTGTCCGTTGTTATTAGTTTTAACAACGGGTCGAAATAAAACAACCGTTGTAAATATATAAACTAATAACAACAGTTTACTCTATATCCGTTGTTATTAATTTGGCGCAAAATGAGGAAAAATAATAACAACGGTCACGAACAAACCCGTTGTTATAATGTGTTATTAATTTGGCGCAAAATTTGGCGTAAATTAATAACAATGGTATTATTTTGTTGTACGTTGTTGTTAGTAGTAACAACGGTTAGAACTTTGTTAACCGTTGTAAATATATAAACTAATAACAACAGTTTCCTATGAATAATAACCGTTGTTAATATTTGTTAATAACAACACTAATAATACTGTACTGCAACACAAAAACACAAACACAAAGCGATTATACTGCAACACAAAATCCACAAACACTAAGACATACTCCCTGATTGTCTCTCTGTCATCATCTCCGTCTGCTATTTCTTATTAATCAGGTATTATTTTTATTAGTTTTGCTGAATTGTTCAATTCTAATAATTTTGCTTTATTGATTTCCTGAATTTCGTTTATTTGTGAATTAATTGCCTTTATATATATATATATATATATACCTATATTATCAGTAACTTATATTTTTTCGACCAAGATGTATGTTATCTAGCCATAAAATTCTACGCCGAACCCAAAAATGTCCTTATTTTTTAAAAATAAATTTCGTAAGGCGGAGTTCTCACGGTTCTCATTATCTTAGTGGTTCTCACCGGATCCCAATTCTATATATATATATATATATATATATATATATATATATATATATATATATATATATATATATATATATATATATATATATATATATATATTGCATTTTCTTAATTAGTTCGCTTATTATTGAATTAGTTTTAATTAGTTGGATTTTCTGAATTACTTGGCTTACTATATATATTACGAATTACGAATGTAGATAAATGACTCGAACTTGGATGAATGCTGAGAATATGAGTGACCCAAACTATAAGGATGGTTTAGCTGAATTTTATGAAGTAGTTGCGAACAATTTGAATGGTTCTTCTAGTATTCCATGCCCTTGTGAAAGATGTGGTAATATAAGGTATATCGCTATTCTGGACGTTAAAATTCACCTAGAAAAGTATAGTTTTAGTCGATCCTATACCCGTTGGAGTTTTCATGGGGAATCATTAGAGGAAGAGAATAGCTTTGAAGAAGATGATCTTGAGGTATACGAAAGGATAACTGATGATCCCGAGTTTGCTGAGTATGTTGAGTTGGAAGCAGACAAGTTGAATGTTGGGTCTACAGATAATGAAGATAAATATGATGAATCAAATGCTTTTGAAGATAACAATATTAATTTGGATGACCTTGACAACATGTATGAGAAGTTGTGTGAGTATGAAGCGCCTCTGTACCCTGGTTGTAAGTACACAAAAATGTCGGCTGTGGTGAAGTTGTATAATATCAAGGGGGCATATGGGGTGAGTGACACTTGTTTCACTAGTTTATTAGCCTTGATAAACGACATGCTTCCAGATGGTAATGTTCTTCCCGTTAAGACATATGAGGCTAAAAAACTAATTAGAGGGGTGGGTATGAAATATGAGAAAATACATGCATGTCCAAATGACTGCGTATTGTATCGAAAATTATATCAAAACTTAACCAATTGTCCGGTTTGTTTTGTGTGGTGTTATAAGGATAAGGAAGGCATCTCGGCTAAGGTATTGTGGTATTTTCCAATGATACCAAGATTCATAAGGATGTTTGCGAATAGCAATGATTCAAAAATGTTAACTTGGCATGAAACTGGAAGAATAAATGATGGGAAACTAAGCCACCCGGCAGATGGTATGCAATGGAAATCGTTCGACGCTAAGTATCCCGAGTTCGGCATTAAACCTAGAAACTTACGTCTAGCGTTGTTCGCTGATGAAATGAACCCACATGGAAACATGAGTACCCAACATAGTACTTGGCCACTAGTGTTGCCAATATATAACTTACCTCCATATGTGTGCATGAAAAGAAAGTATTTGATGTTGTCGTTGTTAATTTCCGGCCCTAAACAACATGGAAATAATATAGATGTCTATTTGGAACCTATTTTAGATGATTTTCGAATTTTGTGGGATAGTGGGATAGAAGTATTTGAAGCATATAAGAATGAAACATTCAATTTCAGAGCGATGTTATTATGTACAATAATCGACTATCCGGCTTATGGCGACCTTTCTGGGCATACGGTGCATGGGAAAGAGGCATGTCCATTGTGTGGGGAGGATATCGAGTCTGAATACTTGAAGTGTTCTCATAAGTATGCGTATTTGGGAAATAGAAGGGGCTTGGATCCTGCCCATTGTTATCGCAAGCAGCAGAAAACATTTAATGGACGTCAAGAACTTCGTCAACCTCCTAGAATTTTGAGTGGGCATGAAGTTTATCAGAAAGTAAAGCATATAGAGATAAAATATGGGAAGAAGAACGGCTCTAAATTGTCTACTCGTGGTTATAAGAAAAGATCCATATTTTTTGACAAACTTCCATATTGGCCTGACCTGGAGGTCAGGCATTGCCTCGATTTCATGCACATTGAGAAGAATGTCTGTGATAATATTATCAATACCCTCCTGAAAATTCCCGGTAAAACAAAAGATAACGCCGCAGCTAGGGAAGATATGCAAATGATGGGTATTAGGCTAGAGTTAGCACCATAGAAGAGAGGTAATGGTACATTTTTACCGCCAGCAGCTTATACCCTTTCACGGAATGAGAAAAAAGAGTTTTGTGCATGCTTGAGAGGAATTAAAGTGCCACATGGTTATTCGTCCAACATCAAAAGCCTTTTGTCGATTGAAGACCAAAAACTCACCGGGTTAAAGTCACATGATTGCCACACTTTGATGCAACAATTACTATTCGTGGCTATTCGTTCCATTTTGCCTGAAAAGGTACAATATGCTATTACTAGATTTTGTCTCTTCTTCCAGTCCATATGCGATAAAGTCATCGATCCCGATGATGCGGATTCATTGCAGGACCTCGTTGTCACCTCTCTTTGTCATTTTGAAAGGTATTTTCCACCCTCTTTCTTCACTATCATGATTCACCTGACCACTCACTTGGTTAGGGAGATTTTGTACCTTGGGCCCGTGTACTTGAGATACCAGTATCCTTTCGAAAGATTGATGAAAGTGTACAAGGACTATACATCTAATCGGTATCGTCCAGAAGGTTGTATTGCTGAACGTGCTATATTAGACGAAGCTCTTGCATATTGTTACGCTCATCTCTCTCCTGAGGAGTTAATTGGCGTTCAAAAGAATCGTCATAGTGACTGGATGACCGGAAAAGGTATTAGGGGCCGGGTTGAAAAAATTGTGTCACGTGACATGTTACATTTAGCACATACGTATGTGCTAAACAACGAAGATGAGGTGCAACCTTATATTCAACAACACAAAGATGAGCTCAAATACGATGACCCAAACAAGAGCGAGATGTGGATTGCAAACGAGCATAAGAAGACATTTGGAGAGTGGTTTAGGAATGTTGTCTTGGAGTATAAGAATTTTTATGGTGATGACATCTCTCCTAGGTTACTACGTCTTGGGTTAGGTCCAAATGCCAGGGCCACTTTTTTCAGCGGTTTTGCTATTAATGGTTATACTTTTTACACCTGCGAGCAAGATGAGTTGAGCACAATGCAAAATAGTGGTGTGAGTTCTGAATTTGAGGCAATGCACTTTGCTACTTCAAAAGATAAAAACCCTATTTGGGGAAAATGCCTTTATTATGGTGTTATTCAAGAAATAATGGTATTAGATTACATTGATTTCACAATACCTCTGTTTCGATGTAACTGGGTTGATAACAACAACAATTGTGTTCGAAAGGATAAAATGGGATTTACGTTGGTCAATTTGGATAAGGCTGGCAATAATAAGGTTGATCCTTTCATAATGGCATCCCAAGCTAAACAAGTGTTCTATGTCACTAATCCTATGGATAAGAAGTGGTCTGCTGTACTATATATAAGGAGTAGACAGGGTGCACCCGATAATGGTGGGGATAATGATCAGGATGTCATGTTTGAGGGAATGGATCACTCTTCCACTGTATCTTATTTCAACGATGTTGACACTGATCATGATAACATTGAAAGCATCTATATGCGTGATGATCATGGTGAAGGTATTTGGGTTAACGAAGAAACTATGTCGGACAAGAAACGTCCCCGATCCTGAGGTGGTTAATAATGTGAGGTATTAGCTTATATATTTGT
>JAIUZE010048568.1:0-27333 GCA_022085475.1 Heliosperma pusillum
CTGAATTTGAGGCAATGCACTTTGCTACTTCAAAAGATAAAAAACCTATTTGGGGAAAATGCCTTTATTATGGTGTTATTCAAGAAATATTGGTATTAGATTACATTGATTTCACAATACCTCTGTTTCGATGTAACTAGGTTGATAACAACAACAATTGTGTTCGAAAGGATAAAATGGGATTTACGTTGGTCAATTTGGATAAGGTTGGCAATAATAAGGATGATCCTTTCATGATGGCATCCCAAGCTAAACAAGTGTTCTATGTCACCGATCCTATGGATAAGAAGTGGTCTGTTGTACTATCTATAAGGAGTAGACAGGGTGCACCCGATAATGGTGGGGATAATGATCAGGATGTCGTGTTTGAGGGAATGGATCACTCTTCCACTGTATCTTATTTCGACAATGTTGACACTGATCATGATAGCATTGAAAGCATCTATATGCGTGATGATCATGGTGAAGGTATTTGGGTTTACGAAGAAACTATGTCGGGCAAGAAACGTCCCCGATCCTGAGGTGGTTAATAATGTGAGGTATTAGCTTATATATTTGTTTTTATTTTTTAATTTAAATAACTATATATCTTCCTTTTAGTTTCTGTTATTTTTTTAAATAACTATCTTTCTGATTTTTTTTTAAATAACTTAGGAACGGCATAGTTAATACAAACATAAAGCACTGATACTTTATTTTACCGAACAGATTTGCATTTAGGAACTTAGGAACTACTACATATACAACCATAGCGGAAATCTTACATATAAGACCACAAGCCCTCCCATCTCATTACACTGCTATTATGATAGGCTGATACAGACACACACACAATTGACACTCAACATCTAACACAGGACGTTGCTTAGAATTTTTAGGTGTACATTCCTTGGAAAACAGCCACAACCTGGTTGTAGGCATCGACGATTTCTGAATTGGCCGACTGCTGACCATTCAAGATGGTCGGATACGGCACGTGGAAATAGTCCACGGTATTCTTCAGAAGCTCGGCGTCCTCGTCTGTGGCTACCCAGAGGTATGGTTTGACTGTTGATCTATTCGGAGCAACCCAGTCGCTCTTACCATGGCCTCTGAGTTGAAACATATTGCCAAGCTTAAATGCTGATTCTGCATCTGCAAGTGATGTTCCAAACTGAATGAGTAGTATCCCTTTGAATCCCCCAGGCGCCCATTGTGCCTTAATTCTGCTGACCGAGTATCCCAGCTCAATAAGCTTATTCCTCAAAGGAGTAAAGCTTTTGGCAACAAATTTTCCATCGTCCAAATGGCCTGGGGCATTCATTAGGACACAGTGATATGGACGAGCAACATTTTGAGTCATTTCCAAAATAGATAAGTAATTTGATGGTTTTGGGTTGGTTTATTTGCAGTGAGTATTCTTTTCTGAATTTATAGCAAGTTCAAGATGTGTAGTCATTCAGTGTATTGTCTATAGCTTTTGTTAGCTTTGGTCATTGTTGAAGATTCCCAAATTATTTAGCTTTTGGTCATTCAGTATACAGTCTCCATGTTTTGGTTTCTGCTGATTATTATTGCAGTGTATAGTGCTTATGATATTGCTGTCTTTTTTGGTTTCTGCTGATTATTATTGTAAGGTATAGTGCTTATGATATTGCTGTCTCTTTTTATAATAAAAAAAAAATAAAGGTACGCAACAACAACGGTTTTTGTAAATATACCCGTTGTTATTGCTTATAACAACGGTTAATAATCACAAACCGTTGTCATAGTGTTTATTAATCACAACGGGTAGACTACTTTAACCGTAGTCATTACTCTATCACAACGGTTTGTTTACAATAACCGTTGTCAATATTTGTTAATAAAGATGAAGAAAACACACAACACTAATAATACGACTGTACTGTAACACAAAAACTCTATCACAAAGCAATCATACTGCACCACTAAGACATACTCCCTCATCATCTCCCTTATTAATCAGGTATTATTTTTATCAACTATTTCTTATTAAGATTTTCTAGCTAGATTGTTCAATTCTTATTATTGAATTGTGGCTTTCCTGAATGTCGTTTATTATTGAATTTATGAATTAGTTCAATTCTAATTTTGCTTTATTGATTGAATAGCTTTGAATTGAATTTGTGAATTAGTGTATTATTGAATTTATGACCATTATTAAAATTATTTTAATTACTTCTAATCTTAAGTCAATAAACAAATTAACGTATCAACATTAATATTATTAAATAATAAATTCAAACGGCGCCACACACAAATGGCGCCAAAACAACCAAACAACTACAACCAAACAACAACAACAACAAACTAAATTGAGTCCGGGTAAATCTCCCGGATAGCTGCCACCGCTAGAGCATATGTATCAATCGGGTCAGCCTTGGCCAGAACCAACCCTTCCCAGTGCTCTACCTGGGTCACTTCAACGAGGTCGACCCCATTTGGGAAACGGTGACGGTCATGTTCGGAAGCCACCCATAGATATGGCCCAGGCTGGTGGTCCGTGCTCTCAATAAATCTTTTCGCCCATGCCCGGCCTTGTCAAACATTCTTGCCAGTTTGAATGCGAACGCACGATGAGCATCCGACATCCCAAACTCGAAAACGAGTTCCCCTGTAAAGTACCTGCGATGATAATTTGGCCACATCTTCTTGATTAAGTAGCCATTTCGAATAAGCGTATCACAGAGTTTTTTGTAGCTTTTACACACAACGTAGCCACCCTCAATATGAGAAGGCATTTGTTTCATGATGCAAGCATATGGTTTAGTAAAAGTTTCAGACATTTTGTATGGTTGATGTTAGTATTGAGGCTGGGAAATTTTGTATGGTTTAGCAAATATGTTATTGATTGGAGTTGGGAAATTTTGTATGTGGTTGATAGCCTTGTATTGAGGCTGTATTTATAGAGAGTTATTGATTGGAGTTATTAAGTCACATGCAGTTATTGATTCACATGCATGCATTGGTTCACATGCATGCATTGATTCATATGCATTTACATTTCCCAAAACGACTATACATTCACATGCAGTTATTGATTGAGTAAATGTGTGAATGTATATATGCAGTTACATTTCCTATGCAGTCAATGCACTTACTGCAATATGCAGTAACTCCTCACTGTCCACAACGGTTATAAACAAAGGTCCGTTGTGGAAAGTAATAACAACGGTTTTTTTAACGAATAACCGTTGTTATTTCTCTATCACAACGGATTTTCATATTGGCGCAAATAGGGTGAAAATATATAACAACGGCTATGATGCACCGATGTCATTACTCTATCACAACGGTTTTAGTCAGCAAAACCGTTGTGGAAAGTAATAACAACGGGTTTTTTGACGAATAACCGTTGTTATTTCTCAATATTATTATTTTTAATTAAAAGATATTGCAGTCCAAACCCGTGAATAAACAACAGCAGAACAACTGTAACAGCAGAACCAGCATTGATTAAAGCATCCATTGAACATCATCAATGGCAGCATAACCCCTCTATAAATACAGCCTCAAAACCCTTCCTTTAAATATTACATAACCCTAATTAATTATTCCAAAAATTAACATCATCAATGGCAGCAGTTAACCTTCCCAACGATGAGACGACCCTTACAAAACTGATTGCAGATGAGGAGGAGGCTCTTGCCGTAGTTCCCGCTGATCATCATACATTGATTAAAGGATCCATTGAACATCGAAGGGATTATTGGATTAAGAGGCTTGAAGCAGTCCGACTTGTGAACCAAGCGTCGTCTTCATCATCGTCCTCTGGCTACCCACGTCGGCCTGATACTCGCAGGTTGGATGCCACAAGAGATATGTTGAGTGGTATTCGTCCTTCCTTATCTCCACATGCAAGATGTGTACTTGCAGGCATAGAATCTATTATTGCAAAATACGAGGTTAATGATCCGGAAGTCATCAGTATCATCAATATTGTTCCGGATTGTTGGTGGCAGTGTGAGAAAAGCTTTTTACTCTTAACCGGAATTGTTCCGGATTATTTAACATCTTTATTTATTTGATGTCGGATGAATGTAATGTACTTTAATATAAAATCTAGGTTATTCCTAATGAAATCAATGAGAAAGAATGTTGTTTAAAGTGTTTGAATTGATATGATTAATTCCGTTGATGTTCAATATTTTGATGTTTGATCAATAGCGATAATCTACTATATATAAAAGGGTTTAGGGTTTAGGGTTTAGGGTTTAGGGTTTAGGGTTTAGGGTTTAGGGTTTAGGGTTTTTTAAAGTAACGCACGTATACTAATAATTAATATATATATATTATTATACTTTGTATTACATTAGTTTGATCTAATTAATTAAAAGTGATCCGACCCGAAAATGATACTTAATAATCACGCGGATAATAAATAAAGATTTCTATCGAATTAAATTAAATAACCTGATACTAGCTAATTAATTTTGGGTCGGATATCAGTTTCAGGTTAGTGATGCAAAAACGGCCCGACTCGATATATAACCTCATCCGCTTGACCTGGAAATGATCGACGACAATATATTAACATTCCCGAAACAGACACGAAAGCCGAAAGGACCCGGCCCTCGCTCGCTCCCTGACCCAAACTAACCCGATAAAGTTACATACCCTACGAATCTAACCCGATCGAAATATGGCCTAGTAACCATTTATTTGTTGATAAATCGTAATAAGTATAATAAGTGATAAATAATGTGGGGTGTGGTGATAAGTAATAATTAGTGATAAATGTGGGGTAGTTTTGATGGCCGTCAATATATGAAAATAACCATTTGTTGATAAAACGTAATTAAGCGAGACGATAAATAACAAAAACCGTAAAGATAATGGAAAATAGCTGTGGATTATTGAAAGGGGCCGGTTTCTTCAATTTTATGTGGTTAGTTATTTGATTATAAAGATCGGACTAAATAGGTGGTAAGTTGTAAACTTTTGAACCCAATAATATATTATAGGTGGTAAAAAGCAAAAAACTGTCCCTTTTAGCGTACTTGAACGAAGTCGATCGACCCCATTATTTAATTTGGGAAACATTGACGTGTATATATAATACTTGCATGCATTGATGAATATGTTATTGCAAAGTACGAGGTTAATGATCCGGAAGTCATCAGTATTTTATTATGATCATGTTCCTAAACCACCCGATCCGAAACCACCTGATGACACGTGCCCCTGACCCAAAAGCGATCGACCCGAAGTAGCTACTAGCTAGATAGTGGATTGCCCGATCCGTAACTGGTCACCCGATCGGTTTCAGTTTAGTGATGCGTGATTATAATAACCAGCCAGTACCTTAAAAAGAAAATGATCCGATTCCAGAATCACTAGACTCGATATATATGACCACATCCGCTTGACCCGGAAATTATCGACGACCCGCCCAATTATAAACATTCCCGAAACAGACATGAAAGCCAAAAGGACCCTCCCCGACCCAAACTAATAACCCGATAAAGTTAATTACAAACCCGCCGAATCTAACCCGATCGGAATTGATTCCCAAACCCGATCCGAGCTAATAATTAAACGTAACTTACGCCTATAATATACAAATCTTTAAATAACATAACAATTATGATGTACTATACCTATATACAAGTATATATTATAAAATTAAATAAATAAATTAAATTAATTAAATTTAAAGCAAAGTTAAATAAATTAAACGTAATTAATGAATTTATTTTCGTGCCTCAAATTTTAATACCGCGCGCGCGTATCTGAAAAATTAAAAAAAAAAAGCCATAATCTATAAAAACGGTTCTTTATAATACCACCGTTGTTATTACTTTCAACAACGGGTCATACTAAAGCAACCGTTGTCATAGTGTTTATTAGATTTTTTCTTTTGGCGCATTTTGGTGAAAATATATAACAACGGGTGTTCTTTAACCGTTGTCATTACTCGATAACAACGGTGGTTTTTAGTATAACCGTTGTCAATAGTTTCTCTTAATAAAAAATAATTTACAATCCTATAGAGTAAATTAAACACACAAATAATTTACAATCACGTACATTATCATTATCATCATCTTCGTTTACAACACAAATCTTTTTGTTTATTATCATCATCATCCTCCTCGTTCTCTTGATCATCATCCTGCTCGTTCTCTTTATCATCATCCTGTTTTCATTTTCATTATCAGGTAATTTTTGTGTTTCGTCTTTAGGGTTTTAAGATTGAAGTTCATCTTTTTGTTTTCATTTTCTATTTATCGTTCTCTTTATCATCTAGTTTCATTCCTTTCTAAGTTTTTAGAGTTTTAGAATCTCTGCATGACTCTTTATTTGTTCAGTTACTATTTCATTCATTTTAAGGTCTTAGGGTTTTAGAATCGCTGTATGCATGACTCTGTTCCGTTACTATTTCATTTCTTTTGAAGGTCTTAGTGTCTTAGGATTATCATGGGTGAAAAACGGAAAAGAGTAGAAAACAATGATAAGGGGGATAAGCCTGGTGAGAGGGGTGCTTCGAAGTGCCCTGCAGCCCTTGCAGCTATAGCGGCAAAACAGCCGCTGCCTATAAAATGGAGTGTGAAAGGTGTTCCTACTGGTCCAAATGCTGGCCATTTATCCACTTGGATTGGAGTTACAACCAAACAGTTTGCGCCTATTGATTTAGATGATTTCAGGAATATAAATCATGTATTGCAGAACTTACTCTTGATCCGTATAAAGGTATGATAATTTCTTTAGCTAAACACCATTTTATTTTGCAGAAGTTACTATTACATAAGGCAGGAAGCCGTATAAAGGTTCGTATAAAGGTATGATATTAGACAGCCGCTTATTAGTATATATGATGATGATGCAGGAAGCTTTCGATATTCCAGACTGCCATGATAAGTATCTATTACGTAAGGCAGCGGCAGTCTTAAGGCAGTGGAGGTGTGACCTTGCCAAATTACACTTGTATGTCGACAAGGAGACGGGGGAGATGCATAAGAGCCCACCGACAAAGTACCCCAACATCACTCAGCAACAATGGGATAATTATAAGGCGAAACGAGCTACTGAAAAGTTTCAGGTTAAGTATCCATGTCATATGTTTACATTTTTCTAAAACTCTACTTAAGGTTACATTTTTCTAAAAGTTTCAGGTTACATTTTTCTAAAACTCTACTTGTATCTATAATTTTCTAATTATCTCATCTACTTGCGATTTTATATGATTTGAAGACCGTTAGCGCCAGAAATCGTGCTAACATTTTACAGAAGCGGGGGTATATTATGGTTCTCGAGGCGGTTACAGATTGATAGAAGAAAATCTCGTAAGTAACATCTATATATTAGATTTTTTAATCATACTTGGACTTGATATACATGTATACATATATTATTTTTGAGTTAATGTGTAGGTGTCAAAGGGAGTGACCGACTTGAATCGGCACGTAACTTATAAAGAAGGGCACAAGCCTAAAGGATCCCGAACATGTAACGAATATGATCAGGAAGTCTTGGCCAACATAGTAAGTATTATTTTATTAAGATGGGTTTTTAATAACTTTATTGTTTAATTCTTGTATGTCTGACTATCTATTTATTTTTGTAACAAAAATAAAATTAAGTTTATTTAATATATTATAGGAGAATGTTCTGAAGGAGGTTGCGGAAGGGAAATTCACTCCGAGTGGTCGGGACGACGTTCTTGCTAGAGCGATCGGCCGACCCGAGCATCCAGGTCGATTTTAGGGGCGTCCCTTTACATGTCGGAGTCACGAAATATTATGGGACAACTAGCCCGAAAAAGAAGAAGAAAAATAAGGGGAAGGCTGACATGGTACCATTTTATATTGTCATTTAAAATTCACATGTTATTGTTTTAACAAAATGCTTATTCTACATGTTGGGCGTGCAGGTTCAGTTATTGGCCTCTGTGATACTAAAAATGAATTCTGGAGGCAAGCCTTCTGAAGAAGAATTGAAGATGATGGAGGATGTCATTAAAAAGGGTGAGGTAGTGCAACAGATTGGTCAAGAGGCAGCCACTACTACCTTGCCAATACATGAGGAGACGGCTGAGAAGACGGGTGAGGTACCTAGTGCTGCTGAGGTTTTAATACCTCAAGCCGATAAGGTAAATATGACTTCTTTTTTTCTGCATTTGTTCTTTCCAGCAGCCATGCCTTTGATTGGTTAATTTTATTAGGTAAATTAGTTTGAAAAGGGGACGCAACTTGAGGAGACGGGTGAGGTACCTAATGCTGCTGAGGTTTTGATACCTCAAGCCGATAAGGTAAATATGACTTAACCATTTTGAACCTCTGCATTTGTTCTTTCCAGCAGCCATGCCTTTGATTGGTTAATTAATTTTATAAGGTAAATGACTCTGAAAAGGGGGCGCAACTTGAGGAGCCGGCTGAGAAGACGGATGACAATAATGAGGTATGTAGATTATAAGAAGTCAGTATGAAGATGATATAAGAAGAGGTTTAGATCATAAGAATACTAGAGAGAGAAAGTACATTAGTTGTTAATGAATTGCGTTACATGAATTACATTGAGTAGTGGCTGATATCAAGCTATTTATAATAGTCTTCACATAACTAACTATAACTAATCAGCCAACTAACTCTCTATAACTGACTGTCAGGCCATACTATCTCTGAAGCAGTATAAGACATGGACCTGTACTCATACTCTGCTGAGCTGTTGCTCACTGTTGGTTGTTTCTTTGTTTTCCAAGATACGAAAGAGTTCCCTAGATAAATACAGTACCCACTTAGTAACTAACTTTACATTATATACTCAATATAGATCATTTATGATATCTATTACATTTTGGTATTTAGTTAATAATGTGTATTCTTCAGGACACAAAAAAGTGGGTAGTTCTTCTCACCGACCCTTAATCCAAGGATGTGGTTCGTGTTGCCCGGGGTTTCATATACACAAAGCCCAAGAAATCAGAGGAAACCATCTTGGTTCATGGCGTACCACTCTTGCCGAATCATACAAAAGTGGAGATAGAGCAAGCCATGAAGGGCTGTGAAACCCGTAAACTGCCCGTCCCAGTCCGTGACGACCTTCAAATTCTGGCAGATGCGGTTCAGTGTTTTGTCCAATGGCCTAATAGCCACATTTACCTGGCTCGTGAGCGTAAAACTCAACAGAATGTAGCCGGGTTAGAAAAATACATCTAATTTAACCAGCCTTTTGTCTTTAATTTGTTCATCACCTACATAATTAGTGAAATTTATATGTTATATTTTTGTTTTGTAGGTAACAAAAAACATGGATAAGTCTAACTCGATAGACAATCTTTCTACTACCTCGTCAAAACAACAACTTGATGAGGTATTTAATTAACTCTCTTTATATTTTAAGTTCTACTATTGCCTCATCATTTGAAAGAGCAACTTAATTTAGTTAGCCCCATGTAGGATGTTGTGACAGGTATTAGCACAAAAGGAAAACCGCATCATTTCCCCGAGCTGAAAGAGGTCAGGAGTCTATCCCGTACTAAATATGATGGGAACGTTTACATGGAAAAAGTACAAACGATGACGATGATGGACCTTTATAAGGAGGCTGGTGATCGCATAGCAAGCGAACAATTAATAATTATTCCGCTCGAGGATGATATTGTAGGGGTAGAACTTCAAACAATTCTGTCATGGGAAATTTTAGCCATTTGGGCTGGCCTTGACGAGATTGATGTCCAACACCTATATGTTTGGATGAAGTAAGTTTCTTAATAAATTAAATCATGCAATATTCTAATATTCTGACTAAGATATAGTGTTTTTAATATCGAAGTTAAAACCGTCATGTAGGTACTTGAAATCGGTTGTCATCCCCGAGACCAAGAATCCACTTGATCTATACGGATTCCTGTGCCCAAATCTTTTATCTATGCATATCGGGATGATTTCGTATGAAGAACGTATAGATTATATTGCTGCAGAATTGGCGAAAAACAAAAAGCTCATTCTTGCCCCTTATAATGAAGTCGGGTAATATATAATTAATATTACGATTCCAAATACAATTGCATTTTTATATGTTTGGTTATGATGCATGTTGTGCTTGTTAATAATGATGTGTTTCTCGATCTAGGAGACATTGGGTGCTAGCAGCGATCAATCCGACCTAGAAGAAAGTCTTTTGGTTGGACACTTTGCATAAACAACCATCCGAGACCTTTAAGAAGTTGTTTATTAAGTAAGTTTATAATACTGATTTGGTACATAATATTAAGTTTCAATTATTATTATTAAGTAATTTTATGTGACATTCTGCCTCTTTCCTTTTTTAAAGGGCCTTTGAGAAGAAAAGAGCAAACGGCGATCAACCGACGGAAGATTCTGATGATGGCCCTACTTTTACTACGATAACAGGGGTACATGCGCAAATACATTACCTTAATAATTAAGTGCATTAAACTAATTACGCATATACATCTGTCTTTTTTAATTACGCATTAAACTAATTGGTAATTGCCTTCTCGTCTCTTCGTTTTTTATGTAATAATAGGTCCCTAAACAGCCGGATAGCATACAATGTGGATACTACGTTTGTCGTTTCATGTTGGAGATTATTAGGCGAAGATATATCATCATTCCAGAAAGAGTTAGTAGTTTAATGTAGCTATTATTTACTTTTTTTCATTAGAGCTGATATCTTTGCTGCTATATATGATCGATGTTGCTATGTATGCCTATACTGTTGTTACCCTACTGATCGATGTCTTTTATTTGTTTTATCCGCAGTATGCAATCAGCACGCCACATGTCCCTGAGTACAAAAAGCACCATATAGAAGAGGTAAGGGACTTGTGGGGAAAATAAGTCCTTGAACATTATTGTAAGGAAGAATAAATGAAACTTAGATTATTTTGGAAGCAGATAGAGAACTTTAATTTGTAGAAGTCATTAGAGCAAATTGTAAGTATGAATTGCTCTGAAGGAGATCATTTTGGTTGTATATATCATTTTGCTGCTGCTGATTTATATATATATATCATTTTGCTGCTGCTGAAAGTGGTTTATACGTGCTGCTACTGCTGCTGATTTATGCAGGATTTTCACTGGCAGGGGAACAAATTACAATTTTTTCAAAAACAATAATAAAAATAACAACAAATGTTTTTTTTAAATTCATTAAAAGCGTTGTTACATATTTACCACCAAAACTAATCATACCTTTAACAACGGTGTATTCTGATATACCTGTTGTTATTAAAACTTTCCACAACGGCTTCTTTAGTATACTCCGTTGTAATTAACTATATGCACAACGGGTTTTAAAACTAAAGCGTTGTTATAATCTTTCCCACCAAAACTAATCATACCTTTAACAATGGTTTCGTTTACCATAACCGTTGTTGTATCTTTCCCACCAAAATTATTCACACGTTTTAACAACAGTTATCTAGTAATAACAACGACTTTTTACCGTTGTTAAAAATATTCACAACGGTTTTTGCATTAAATCTGAACCGTTGTTAAAACCTTTAACAACGGAGGCTTTAACAACGTCCGCTTTTTAATATTACAACGGCTTTTAACCCTTGTCATAGCCTGTTTTTGTAGTAGCGACAGGGGCTTAAGGACGCGCAAGTACTAGCCAAGGGTGACGTGGACCTGCGCATGGGAAATGGAGCTAAGGTAGCCGCAGTTTCCGTGGGCACCTACGTTCTTCTTTTGCCTAATGGTTTAGAGTTGTATTTAAATAATTGTTATTATGTACCAACTCTTACCAAGAACATTATCTCCATTTCCGTGTTAGACATGGAAGGTTTTTCATTTTGTATTAAGAACAATCGTTGTACTTTTTCGTTTAATGAAATGGTTTATGGCGAGGCCATTTCTATTGGAGGTATTTATGTTCTAGATATTGCAAAAGAGGTCTATCATGTAGAAAACAAGAAGCCTAAAACAGGTGAACCTAATCAATCATACCTTTGACATTGTCGTTTAGGGCACATAAAATGGTGTGTCCGAAAGGAGAAATCAAACTTTATTAGATATGGTTCGATCTATGATGAGTCTAACAGAGCTTCCTGATTATTTTTGGGGTTTTGCTATTTTATCTGCATTATTTTCAGTAAATCAAAGCCCGACTAAAGCGGCAAACAAGACTCCATATGAGATATGGACAGGGAAAGTCCCTTATTTGTCGTTTATGAGAATTTGGGGATGCGGAGCGTTTGTTAAGAATAAGTCTGACGATAAACTCGCACCCAAATGTGACAAATGTCTGTTTGTAAGATATCCAAGGGAAACACGTGCTTATTACTTCTACAATAAACACGAGGACAAAGTGTTTGTGTTTCGTGATGCAGTCTTTTTAGAAAATGATTTTATTTCTAAAAGACAGAGTGGGAGAAAATTTGAACTTGATGAAGTCCAAGAGCCACAAAATGAAAAGGACGACGAGGAACACGTTCCCTCTTCGTCTGACACGGTAATAATTCCTTCGGAACCTAGGAGATCAAGCAGAATTAGTCATCATACCTTGGTCTTATAGAGGAAGGTGGTGACTATAATGTGTTACTTTTTGAAAGCAACGAACCTACTACCTACAAAGCAGCCATTTCTAGTCTCGACTCAAAGCTATGGCTAGGAGCCATGCGATCGGAAATGGATTCTATGTACGACAATCAAGTATGGGACTTGGTTTATTTACCTAAGGAGGTAAGACCTCTTCAGTGTAAGTGGACCTATAAGATCAAAAGTGGCATAGATAAACATAATGATGTTTACAAAGCTAGATTGGTGGGAAAAGGGTTCACCCAAGTTCATGGTCTTCACTATGACGAAACCTTCGCCCCAGTCGCCATGCTTCGATCCATAAGGATTATCTTAGCGGTTGCCGCATTTCATAATTATGAGATTTGGCAAATGGATGTCAAAACCGCCTTCTTGAATGGGATTCTAGAAGAGGAAGTGTACATGACACAACCTGAAGGTTTTGTGGATCCATCAAACCCTAAGAAGGTATGCAAACTTAAGAGATCCATCTATGGTCTTAAACAAGCATCCAGGAGTTGGAATCATCGTTTCAATCATGTAATTAAACAAAATAGTTTCACTCGAAGTGTCGAGGAACCATGTTTATACATGAAGTTTAGTGGGAGTATAGTAACTTTTCTAGTCTTGTATGTAGATGACATACTACTCATTGGGAATGATATTTCAATGCTCACTTCTGTGAAGGAGTGGCTAGGGATTCATTTCCAAATGAAAGCCTTAGGAGAGGCCCAGCGCATCTTAGGTATCCGGATCTATAGGGATAGATCTAAAAGGATACTAGCATTAAGTCAAGAAACTTATATTGATAAAATTCTTGATCGGTTCAACATGAAAGACTCTAATAGAGGCTTTCTTCCTATGGGTAGTGGGATCACTTTGAGCAAGTCAGAGTGTCCTACCAAACCCGAGGAGATTGAATGCATGAAATTGATCCCTTACGCATCCGCAGTTTGATCAATCATGTATGCTATGATGTGCACTCGTCCCGATGTTGTATATGCTTTGAGCATGACAAGTCGTTACCAAGCAAATCCGGGTGAGAGTCACTGGATAGACGAAAAGAACATCCTTAAGTACTTGAGAAGGACCAAGGATTCGTTCTTAGTGTTTGGAGGTGAGACTGAGTTACGTGTAAAGGGTTACACTGACGCCAGTTTCCAGAAAGATAGGGATGATATGAAATCCCAATCCGGCTATGTTTATATGGATTCGGATTCTACAGCTGGAAGAGTTTCAAGTAAATTGTTACAGCGGATTCTACAACAGAAGCAGAGTACCTTGCAGCGTCTGAAGCTGCAAAGGAAGCTGTGTGGATTCGGCAATTTTTGGAAGGACTAACATTAGTCCCTACTGCCAAAAATCCTATTACGATTTATTGTGATAACAGTAGGGCTATCTTTCAAGCAAAAGAGCCCAAGTCTAGTAATAAGTCTAGACATGTACTTAGGAACTATAATGTAATTAGAGATTACGTGGACAGAAAGAAAATTGACATTTGTAAGGTTGGGACAGATGACAACATTGCTGATCCTTTAACCAAACCTTTATCAAAGGCTAAGCATGATGGTCATGTCGTCACAATGGGATTGAGACGAGTACCAGAATTCCTTTAGATTATGTAATATGTAATAATTGAATGTTGTATTAATTATTTCATATATGATAATTGCATTCATTGTTCGAGTTTTTTTATAAACTCTTTTATTTAGTTTGACTAAATTTAATACTTTGTTTATCCGAATAGATTGTAAGACAATGATTGGACCCTATTCAAGTGAATAGGATGAACTTAGTATTTTGTCCCTAGTCACTCCATGAGGTGACGTCTCGAAGTGACTAGATTGTAAGTCGATCGATGGTTGGTTCAGCACCATGGGGTCATAGAGATGAATGCACTAGTAGAATTAACCTCATTGGCGTCTACACATTGACATCGTTTCCCCAAATAAATGATGGGAAAGTTACTAAAAACATGGCGCCAAAATAAATTAAGGGAATGACGACACTTCATGTTAGTGAAACAGATGGCAACTGGTGTCAAATATACACTAACGTCATGCTTCCTTATGCAAGTGATGGTAAATACATAGCTTTGACATCCACGTTTCACAACCGCTGTGATTTACTATCCTTAATAATATTAAAATAAACCAAATTGCCTCCCCACTTCATCAAAAGACTAAAACCCCCTAACAATAAAAAACCCTTAGCACTCCAACTAACCATCTTGCTCTTCCCATATCACCACCCTGCTTCGTCTTTCCACTTCAGCCCTTGCTCGCCATTGTTCTCGTAATCGCAGGCAAACATCGGCTCACTCGCTTTCTATCAAGCGTCGGTTCTCGCAATTGCCCTTATTGACTACTTCAAGGTTTGTTCCCTTTCTTATTATTGAATTATAATTATAATTGTATTTAATTGTCAATTATATTGTTAATTATAGGTTTGATTATCCGCTTTTAATCATGGGTTTGATACTTTGATTATCCCGTTTTTTATTGGTATATGTATGTAGTAATGATTGATGATCATGGTTTTGTGGTAATTTATATACGTTTATTAGTTTTTATGCAATACCTTGTAGCTCAGTATGTAATATAGGGTTTATAGCATTTAAAAGACTAGTTCATCTCTTGTAAGGCAGTCGATTTCACACAACTATCATGTGAAGCGGATACATCTAATCAATAAATTATGATTCATATTAGTGAAACATATTCCAAAACTTACCTTTTACAATATATTTGTGTACATTTCTGCTTAAGAGAAATACTATCCATTTTAAGTTTAAGACGGGACAAATACTGTCACATGGTGGTAAGGAAAACAAAAATTTTGGTATCTCTTAGGCAATAAATGGGGTGTTTGGCTATGTATTTGACCCGTCTTAAGTTTAAGACGAATAGTCCTCGTCTTAAATGAAAATTGGTTATTTGGGTAAGGTTATCTCAAGCAAGTGTTTGTGTTAAAGAAATTTAGGACTTGTTCATCAAATGACACCACTATCATCTATCATACTCCGTATTATATTATAGTAGCATTCGGAAATTTAGAGCATCTCTCGCACTCTGTTTGGCTTTTCTTTTTATCATTAATCCTATTATGCAATACTACTACCTACATTTGAGTTATTTGATCTTTTTGTGGTTGGTTCAATTTTATTTTTACAGCTAGTCTTTCTTAAGCCGGATGTATCCGTCTTAAGTTTAAAATGGGTCAAATATCATATTATATAGGTTTATAGGACAAATATTTTGTTCTTCCTAATGCATTCTGTTTTGTCTTGTCCGACCCTCATGGTATATTTAGCTCGTCTTAAATAAACATTTGCCTGATTTTTGATGAAATATGGATATTCAACACATTTTAACATATTAGTTATTTGGCTCGGCGAAGCACATGCTTTTAAATACTTAGGTTGTTTTACCTTTATATCGTATTTTCAAGAGCAACAAAAATTAAACAATGCTAAAAAAAATTCACTAAAACTAAGAACAATAAATTTTAAATGCATATTTTGGAATTAACAAGTTCTAAGGTTCATCCTATTACAATAGCTCTACTTTTTTGGCTACTTCGTTAATTTTAATGTTGCTGTAGTAGAGTTACAATTTTTTTTATTTTTTTAAGTGTTTCCTAAGTTATTGATTTATGGCTTTACTATTAATTAAGTGGCTGGTTAAATGAGGTATAGCAAATCAAATAGTCATGTGCATCTTTTAACACAAATTAAACATCTTGGCATTTTTGTATGCTTAAATGTGGAATATGTGTATTGTATGCATGTACTTATACTGTTGTTTTCGGTTACATTTTCAATCTGTACAGGTTAGGTTGAACCCTAGCTTCAACCTCATCAAGCAAGTTTTTTTTCCACTTCGAGGTACATTTTAGTTCTAATTTTTTTAAATTTCGTAATTAAATGAAGTATATACTCTTGCAACTCAATGTACATATAATGATTTATTTGACATTTATTACTTAGATACACATTTAAGATTTAGTTATTAGAAGTAAAATCTTGAATAGTTGGTTTAAACGGCATACATTAACACAATAATCTATTAACAAGTTGTTATTGTGCTGAATGTAATACATACCTCTGTGTTTTACTTAGACTATGGATCGGAATTGGATGTATGAAAACGTGATTTTCTTTTTCTTCAACGACTTGAAGAATTTATTGACTGAGCTGTTGAACATCAAAGAGAACATGGTGATGATCGGCTAATATGTCCATGTAACGTGTGTCAGAATCGGAAAAAAGGTGAATTCAAAAGGGGAATTACGGGAACATTTGATTTTAAAAGGGTTTAAACCGGATTATAAGGTGTGGATATGGCATGGAGAAAGTGATAATGTTTAAACCGGATTATAGGGTTTAAACCGGATTTTAAAAGGGTTTACATTTGAGGCGTGAGTATGAATAAATAGTTTTTAATAGTACTTCATCATCATGTATAAATTTTGATTGTAAATTTTGTTGTTTATATAGATCCCACTGGATGTTGATGGTGTTTTGCCCCGGAGAGAACGTGTTCTATATCTTTGACTAAAATCAAGCAACAAAGAAAACACTCGCTATAAAACACAGCTTAATATCGTAAGATTACATACACTTACCAATATGAAATTAAGCGACAAATAGAATTATTGAATTTAATGTGATTGCCTTTTCATGTATGCATTTCAGGGCATGGAAAGTATATGTTTACAAGGCTGGAAGACATCATTTGTTCAAAAAGAATGATCTTAATGTGAAAATGATCCAGGTTAGTACAAATGACTAGGTCTCTTATGTATAAATGTATAATTATGATTTCAACAAAACTTGATTGTATTTTTTTTATGTATCATGAATGTAGTGCCCTCAACAACCAGGAAGTTACGAGTGTGCTTATTTTGTTATGAAATGGATGCACGACATAACCGTACACTACTCAAAGGCGGAAGCAAACAACCTAGAGAAGGTATTTAATAGTTCAAAATTTATTCTTTTTGTTGTTTAATAGTCATATTTGGATAACTTATATTCAACCATTGTTATTCTTTTTTATGTAGTGTGTTGCAGGTTCAATGATAACAACCCAAGATTTGAATGCCGTTCAAGATCTTTGGTCTAAATATTTTTTGAAAACATTTGATCTACTTAGCTTGAAACTTATTTTACTATTAGATTTTATTTCATAATAGTTTGATGCTAGTTTGACATTAACTACTAGATTTTATTTTGTAAGAGTTTGACGTTATACAATAGTTAGAATTGGTTTTTGGTTGTATTGAAAATTGAAATTTTAGGTTGAATGATTTGTTGTTTATGCAAGTGAATGGTTTTGGATACAGATGGTATGAATTTGAGATGAAATTGCAAGTAGTTGTATTGATTGGTTAAGGAATGTTATATTGCAGGTTGTTGGTATATTAATAGTCCAGCTCAATTGCTTTTGAAATTTTGCAAGTATTTTTGGGTTTGTAAATAATGTTTGGGAAACTATTGATAATAGTACCCATGTGGCAATAGAGATCGTTTCAAGACATTGTTGATGCTAATAGTACCCATATTGCATGATATAAGTGGTTATTGCCATCGTTTACTTATCAAAATTGATGTAAAAAATGTCCAATAACATCAGTTCGGACATCCCATTAACTGATGTCAAAGTCTCAATTGCCATCGCTTCAAGCTTTTATAATCGATGGGAAAAATTCATTTATGGCGTCACTTTTTAACCGATGTCAAAAGTTTTAGACTTTATACGTCTGCTGGATTGACATCTTCTCATAAGCGATGTCAATAGTCAATTAGAAACGATGTCAATAGGCATATTCCCACTAGTGATGGTTGATTACATAGACAGACTGTATGACACTCTGTCGGACAGTGACCTTTGTAGAGACCCTTAAATCAATTAATTGATGTCTGGTCGTGGCAGGGTCTTCTATCTTATTCCTATGAGTCGATTCTTTTGACTGGCGGCCGTCTATCCGAGTCGGTGCAGTTTCCGATTGGTTTTGGTTGATGTTCTAGGTCGTGCCGTAAAAGGAGGCCGATGGACATCTTCTGGGTCATGGTGATCTGCATCATACAGAGTAGATGAATCAACATAAATTTTCCACCCACGTTGCGTACAAACATCTTTAGGCCACTCGAGGAGAAGTTACTGTAAATGCGTGGCCACTCTCGGAAAGAGATCTATGGTAGATTTTCCGGTCAGACAGTTACTCTCCCTATCGAGAAAACCACTCTAGATATAAACAATCACAAGTGCGACCTGAAAGACACCTTGCGTTGAGTGGGAGATGTGATAAAGAGACAAGAGAATTGGTGACGCACACCTGTGTCAGACAAGTGGGAGATTGTTGGAGTAGGTGTCCTCCAAAATAGTGCGCCACATAATAAATCTCATTAAGGAATATAATTGGGATATTTATTGACTATATATATATGATTACTCAGTTGATTAACGTAAATCAATAACAGTTGGCTGACTAGAGTTTAACGTTATTGTCGTATGACGGCGGTGATCAACTGATCCCTTTCGGTCACACTTATAGGATGAAACCCAAATACTAACTAATTAATTGTATATGATACAGTTGATTAGTCCATTACATATATTTGATATATATACGAGAGTTAATAGTTAGAAATTGAGTTAGGAACTCAAATTCGAGTAAGCTTATTTTTCAATTATACGATAATTGACTAATAAATTTATATCTTATTTTATAATGATTAAATAAGATCTAGTTTAGTAATTAATCGTTAATTTACTAAATTAGTTGAGGTTTTACATATCTTTTGAGGTAGAGCTAATTAGTTAATTATATTTACAAGGAGTTGTAAAATAAATTAACTAAGCATTGTGGGACCCATTATATATTGAAATAATGGTAAACTATTACTTAAAATGTTAAGTACATATTATTTATTTGTTTGTGTCATATAATTGTTATATTATCAAATTAACACTTAATTATACAAGATAATTAAACATATGATTAATAAGTATTTGTGGGACAAATATCAAAAATCAAAATGTACCATATAAGGCCACTAGTGGCCGGTCATGTAGTAGTGGAGAGTGATGATGGTTGCTCTTTTTCATGCTCACAAGTAACATGTGATTATGACATGAATAGTATACCTAAAATCATTTCACTCAACACTACACTCCACCACTTTGCATGGGAATTAAAATAAGCAAAATAAGTCCCTTGTGAGGGCTAGAGGACCGGCCATATTGCCTATAAAAGGGCAATATGGTTGTTCATTTTGTGTTGTTCATTCTTGCTTATTTTGCTTTATCTCACTAAAATCCTCTCATCTTTCTAAAACTCTCATACACTAATATTCACCAAGTATTACTATAGTAGTAGTATATTTTAATATTAGTGTAACTTTTCTTATTATCTAGTTAATAATAAGTTAAGTTTATTTGGGTTAATCTTGGGTGCAATTTAAAGGAGATCTTCTAGTTTAGAGATTTTCGGAGGATCATCTATATAATAGCTCAAGAACAACAAGAAGGAGTTCTTGTCGTGCCCATATCATTTTCATTTCAATGTGAGGAAATTTCTTCTTTTATATAAATGTCTTTATATTTGCATGCATGTTACATAGATAATTAAATACTAAATTAACAAGTAATTTAATAACTAATTAGAGGAGTCTAATTAAGGTCTATGGACTTACACATCTCGGATTCGCTCTCGTTGTCAATGTCAGAAATTAGGTCAAGACTGAAGTTGCTCAGACACAGGTTGGCGACTTCTTCTTCCTCTGACTCGTCGTCTTCTGTGTCGAGATCTCCCCAGCAATAAGCCATCATGACTTGCTTGAATTCCTTCTTGGTTTTGTCTCGTTGATTTTTGTCTTTGATTTTCTTCCATGTAGAGCAATCCTTAATCATATGATCATTGTCCCCACATTTGAAGCAACCACGACTTGAGAGAAACCCTTTTGACTCAATTGGCTTCTTATAAGATTTGTTAGTGTTATTGTTAAACGTTTTTCCTTGTGGTTTATTAAATAATTTTTTCTTAAAACGTGTAGCAAATAACACTGTTTCATCTTCAAGATCCGAATCTTGTTTTTCACTAGACTCGGCTTGTAGAGCCACTTTCTTACTATTACTATCGTTTGCCTCATCCTCATCAAGAGTAATCTCGTGAGCCATTAGGGTTCCGAGTAGCTCTTGATAGGATAGGTTAGATAGATCTTTACATTCCTCAGTTACTGTCACCTTAGGTCTCCATCGTCTAGATAGACTTCTAACGATCTTTCTAGCAATTTCCTCTGAGTCAAAAGTTTTTCCAAGATTTTTCAATTCATTAATGATACTAGAGAAGCGAGTGGACATGCTATCAAGCGATTCATTTTGCTCCATAGAGAGCAATTCGTATTTTCGCATCAACAATGCAATACGTTGCTTTTTTACAACAGTTGTCCCCTCATAAGCTAACTCTATACCATCCCATATTTCCTTAGCAGTAGAGCTAGATGAGAAACGGTCAAACTCAGTAGAAATCATGCCGTTTTGCAACAGGCTGATAGCTTTTGAATTTTTCTCAGCTTTCTTATAATCTGCCTCAACATAGTCATCTTCTTTCTTTTCGGTGGAAGTGCCAGTAACAGATCCAAGCATGATCTTATTAGGGTCATTCTTAATGATTACCCAACACTCTCAGACGTTAACCTTTATGTAATGGGTCATCATATTTTTTCATAAACTGTAGTTCTTCCCATTGAATACGGGACACTTCAGGTGTTTGGAATCCATTAAAATAAAATTAAATGCAGTGGAAAATAAATAAATAAAAAGATAAAAACGAATCATACTCCTTGCTGTAAGGCAATCAAGAGCATGAGGCTCTGATACCAATTGTAGAGTCTATTGATCGAATACGAAAGAGGGGGGTGAATTGAGTATTAAAAATTAGCCCCACTTTTTCGATTTATATGATATGTAATTAATTATTTGATCTTATAGATTAAAATCAACTAATTAATTAATCAAAGTAAGCACAAGTAACGAAATAACGAAAGTAAAGAGAGTAGAGAAAGAGGCACACAGATTTTTGAAGTGGTTCAGTTTCACAAGTCGAAACCTACGTCCACTATTCTCGATTAATAATCTTTAGTACCTTTCTACGGATTACAAAAATTATCAACCCACTCGAATAATCAACTATGATTATACCTCAAGGTGAGTATCGCTAAATACTCTATACTATCTTACGTTAATAAGAAAGTACAATATAACTAACACAGATTCTCGTTAAAGAATAGTAAGATTATGTGATGTACTATTATCCAATAACGTATTTCACGCGAGCGATTGACAAAAATTGATGCACGACTATATTGAAAAACAAACACTAAATATAATAAATATTTTGCTCAAGGTTTGCTTTAAAAACGATTTGAAAAATTCTCTCAATATGTATGTAAGTCGTTCGTTGTGTATGATTGAGATGGAAGGAGTATTTATAATAGAATCATAGGAGATATAAAATCTAAAACCCTAGCTTAATATTTAAGAAAGATATTTATCTTTAATATCTCAAAATATTATTTGCTTTATCTTTTAGAAATATATTTATCTTTAATATTTCAAAATAATGTTGTAAAGATATATTAGAATCCTAGGTTAAGGTAAACAAGGAAAACAACCTATGATGGCCGAAATTTCTATCTCCACGAAACCCTAGGAGCACGCAACCCTAGGAGGCACAATCCTTGGTTCACACGAAACCCTAGGTGGCTCAAACCCTAGGTGGGCTTATTAGGTTAACAACAAATTGAGATATAATATATTAGAAACCCTAGGTAGCATGACAACTCATAAGTTGTATTACTAACCAATAGAATCTCATAAATACATCCTCTATTAAAACTTTTGATAAATATAAAAATACTCTTTCACTTTTGAAAACATTTAAAATATTTATTTCTAAAATAATGCATCAACTTTCATCATCCAAAGTTATAGGTTAAAGCTATAACTTTGAACTTTAGTATGTAAAGTTATAAGCGAGTCATAACTTTACAAACTTAAAATCACTCTAATGGAATAGTTACCGAATGACGACCTATATTATCTAATCTTCACAAAGATCTTCAGTATACGGATCATCTCTTCATCTTGATCACAAAGACCCTGCATCTTGAGTCTTGTGTTATTTGAAGTAGATCTTACTTTAATTGTTTCTTTAAAGTTATAACCAAGGTAGCTATAACTTGCATATGAACTTCCAAAGTTATTCCTGAAGTTCTTGTAACTTTGTCTCACATAACTTGTCAAAGTTATGCCTCAAGCTCCTATAACTTTGATCTTCTTTCTTGTAAATTTTGTTAGCTATGATAAGACTAAAACACACAATTACATGCATATGATATATCAAGTAAAACACATTATCAAGTAAACACATGTCATTATCAAAGCTATAAAATAGGTCCAACAATTTCCATGCTGAGTACAAACAAGTAAGGGGATATAAGGTCTCCTTGTCTCACCTCGCTTTGACCTTTAAAGAAACCATGATGAGAGCCTTTGATTCTGAGAGTAAACCACGATCCAGCAACACAACTCATAATACATTTGATGAAGGTGGGAGGAAAATTGAGTTGTATTAGCATATTGTGAATGAATTGCTATTGGAGGGTGTCAAAGGCTTTACTGATGTCAACCTTGAGCATACATCTAGGGTAATGTTTTTCATGCCGTATCCTTTGACCAAATTCTGAGTGAGCATAACATTTTCAAAGAGGCTGCGACCCTTAACAAAAGGCAGCATGTTCAGGGCCTATTAGATGAGGCATGAGAGATTGAAGCCTGTTTGTGAGGATCTTGCTAATTGTTTTATAAATTGTAGAACAGGAAATAGGACAAAAATCTTTGACAGATTGAGGAGTAGGCTTTTTAGGAATGAGAGAGACTAGGTTAATGTTTGCTTTCTTAGGCATGAAACCTGTCTTAAAGAAATATTTGACAACAATGCTAAAGTCTTTGCCAACAATATCCCAAGCTGCCTTAAAAAACCCAAAAGAGAAGCCATCTATGCCAGGACTTTTATTAGATCCAATATCAAAAAGGCAATTTCTGATTTCCTCCATAGTAATTTCTCTAGTGAGGGTAATATGATCATCATCATTCACCCAGTTCCCATTGAGTATCACATCAGGGTCAATGGAAAATACAGTAGAATAGCTACCAAGGAAAATTTGTTAGTATCCAACAAAGGCTTCACCAACACCATAAAGGCCAGTTTGGTTTACACCATTGATATCATGGATAACACCAATCATTTGACTCTTATGTCTCTCTTTGATTTTAGCAAAGAAATATCTAGAGGAAGTGTCATTGTGTTTGATGTTGTGAATCTTAGCTCTCTAAGCTAGAAAGGATTTGAATCTCAATTTCCTTAAGATTCCAAAATTCTTTGGAAATTTTTTTCTCATGTTCAATAAAAGGAACAGAGAGAGGAGAGGATTGGAGGTTTTTATAGCATTGCGCTAATTTAGCCCTCTTAACTTTTACTTTGTCACCAATGTTGGCAAAATCCTTATTATTAAGGGTTTGGAGACCTTTCTTCACCTCTTTAAGTTGCTGCATAATTCTATACATGGAGTTACCCGTAAGGTTACCATTCCAAGCTTCAAAAACAATCTTTTTAAAGCTAGGATGATCGGCCCAACAATTTAGATATTTGAAAGCTTTGCTAGGATCATTATCATGGAAGGTAAGAATGGCATGGCTATGATTATAGATACCTGGTTCAAGAAAGTGAGCAGTAGTTTGGGAATATTTCTTAAGCCAATCATTATTCACCATTACTCTATCAAGTTTAGAGTAAAATCGAGTAAAACTTTCTTGTTTGTTGTACCAAGTAAAATCACAACCTAAACCTCCCAAGTCATCAAGATCAGAAGAAGTAAGGCAACAGGTATAAAAATCCATTAGTTCATAAAAATAGGGGGTGTTAACTTATCTTCTCATGAGGATGTCTAATGACATTAAAGTCACCCATAGCAACCTAAGGATTATTTGTAGAAAATTAAGTCATGAATCTCCAAAGATCATGCCTAGTAGTGTTACTACCATACACAATTGAAGAAGAAAGCTTCTACCAATGAGAAGATGATTGACCATACAGTGAACAAGTTGAGAGTGCTCCTCTAGAATGTCAATCTTAGTAGTGGCAGGATTCCAAAGGATCCAGATTCTCCCATTAACATGTTTATTGTAATTGCAAAAACATTGTATCTTCTAAAGCTAGTCTTTATAATCATTTTTGCTTTATTTTTTTTCACCCTAGTTTTAAGAAGACCCAATATATCTACCTTATTTTCCTTAAGAAAATGAAGAACTTCACTATGTTTGATAGGCTTATTAAAGCCTCTAATATTCCAAGTAGCAATTATCATAATTGAATATCTGGTGGATCATCCTCTAGCAATTTGTGACCAGTTCTTTCAATGTTCAAATATGTCTGAGTGCTCTCAATTTGGATTACATTAGGAATCATATGCTGTTGAGTACTTCCAACATCAAGATATGTGGACAACAGAATATCCTTCTTGACAGTAGGATCAACAGGAAGGAGAGGATCTTGATCTCATTCAGTGATAATTTCTCCTTCTTTAGGATCAGAGAGGATGTCAAATGAGTTCATACGTGTAATCTTAGGGTTAGGGTTTGAATCTGGTAAGGAACCTCTCTTCAAGGTTATTTGAGGTTCACTCACCATATCCTTCTTGCTGCATCCTGAGTGCTTTATAGCATTCATGGAAGAAGAGTCTAATCCTTTGGGCAATTTTGGTGAGCCTAGCTTAGAGCATTATGAGCTTACCTCATTGCTTTGAGGATTAGGATTCATTCCAGATGAAGCTGAGGTACCACCTAGCAGACAAGGAGTCGGTTTCATTGGGATATGCTTGGAATTAGGTCCCTCCATAGAGTTTTTCTTTGCTTTCTTGCAAGCATGTTTAAGATGTCCCATTTTTCCACATTCTGAGCAATAGTGAGGAATCCATTCATACTCAACTCTTTCAGTCATTGGGCCAAAAGGGGTATTAAGAGACATTTCCAGGGGCAGATTAGAGGAGATGTCTACTTCAATCATCACCGTAGCAAAGGAGAATTTCGCTTTATTTGTGGAGGGTATATCAGCAAACATGGGAGTACCAATTTTGCTTGACATCTTGCTTAGGATTGTGCTTGTCCAAAGATAAGGATCAAGATTAGGGAAGAGGACCCGGATAGGAACAATGGATACCTTTTCCATCTCAAGGAGAAAGTAGGGTGCCATTGTTTGAGGATTAAAGAGTAAGAAGTTAATTACTTATGTTAAATTACTAACCTACCTCTAAACTAACTAATAGAGGTTAACTTGAATTTATCATGTGTCGCGCTATCATTGATTGTGTATGAAATTTTCTATGCAGTGTATATATGTATCATCTTCCATTTAGTACTAAGTCCTTGGAGAACGTTAACCGTTTGGAATGATATGACGATATTGTTGTTAATGTAGATTGAACTGTGTCGTGACAATGAATTCATCATGTTCAACAAAAAGTCATCAGTTGAAATAATAGGTTGAAGATTAGATGAATTGTTAGATTTGGGCAGGCAGGTGAAAAAGCAACCCACCAACTTAATTAATTATATAGCTTGAGAATGAGATGATCAACTTTATGATGCTTATTAAAAGATATTAATGTGGATGACTACTAAAAAGTGAGATGCGAAGTGGCTTTAATTTAGCACAGAGAAAAGGCTTTTCTAACAATGGCTATTCATATATGTCAGTTATTCATGAATGCCTCCTCCACCAATTCAATTGCTCAATTATTAAAGTTTCAAACTATGAATAAATCCAACACCATTCTTTTTCCCTTGGTATTTATTGAAACTAATTACAAAGATGATATCTTCCCTTCTCCTTCTATACTTAGCTCACGCACCCTAAGGTTGAGTTACGTCTTGAATCAGGTCAATAACAATAGTCGGCCATCATTGAGTCACTCCGTTCTAACACTCAGTCAATTTATTTGGAACCGGGCAGTAATGTCCTATCGTTTTGGTACTCATTTGTAACAATTGTCGCCAATGACTCTACATGTAACGTTGACTAAGTAACGATCGCTAGCTCACTTGTAATCCCCCAACAAGTCACCAACATACACACATGTCGTTAATTAAAATGAATGTCACGGTTAGAAGGTTGTATGTGACACCCTCAAATTTGCGGAAAGAAAAAAAAAAAATTATTTAAATACATAAAAGAAATATGAGAATACAATACGAAGGTGTCATAAATAAAAAGGTCATTACAATACGGAAACAATATTCTACAAAAGAAATATACAAGACGGGAGACATATCTCCCGTATAAATATGGAAATGAAAGAGTGTATAATAATATACAATCTAAGAACCGAATATAGGTCCAAGGTAATACTTCGCTCGCTAGCTCTTCAATGTACCCAATGTATGCATTCACCACCTGTTCGACCGCATTAAATATAAACACGGAAGCCACAGTCAGTGGGGAGTAACTCCGAGTCCTCCCAGCCACGAAATGTCGAGTTTAATGAAACATGAATAACATAAAAGCAATGTATATGGAAAATACAAAACTTAAACTTATATGATATGCTTTTCATGTTATGAAACAGATAACTAACAAATAACCTAGCATGTGAAAGCTATCATGTGAAAACCGATAATAAACTATGACTCGAGGTAGGGAAGCTGGTATGCTAGCTCAGAGGTTCCTCTCAGAAACATGGCACTATATACTCAACCCTAATCAACACGTATCAGGTAATCAT
>JAIUZE010048570.1:0-37473 GCA_022085475.1 Heliosperma pusillum
GGGTGTCTTAAATAAAAAGGTTCATACAAAAAGGAAACTAATATTATACATAAAAATTATACAAGACGGGAGACATATCTCCCGTATAAATACGGAAATAAAAGAGTGTATAATAATATACACTCCTAAGAACCGAATATAGGTCCAAGGTAAATACTTCGCTCGCTAGCTCGTCAATGTACCCAAGTATGCATCACAAACCTGCCAACCGCATTAAATATAAACACGGAAGCCACAGTCAGTGGGGAGTAACTCCGAGTTCTCCCAGCCACGAAATGTCGAGTTTAATAAAACATTAATAACATAAAAGAGATGTATATGGCAAATACAAAACCTTAACATTATGATAGCCTTTTTATGTTATGAAACAGTTAACTAACATATAACCTAGCATATGACAGCTATCATGTGAATTCGGTAATAAAATATAACTCGAGGTAGGGAAGCTGGTATGCTGGCTCAGCGGTTACCAAGTAACATGGCCCTGATACACTCAAACCCTAATCAACCCGTAATCATGTGAATCAGTTCACAACCGTTAATCCAAACTCTATCAATCCTAGCCGGCTTGCATCTCACCTTCTAGAACTCATAGAATCATACAAACATGAAAGACCCATACGTCTACAAACAGGCATAAGTTCTCAGGACAGTCAATAGAAGACTTCTGTAACTCGAGGCTATACCACAAGGTAGGAAAACATCCTAGTCCTAGACTGATCAGACCTAGCGACAACAACTATTCCATTCCCCGTCCCATGACATAACCGTACATGAGCAACTCTACTAGGCGACCCCCTAAGCAGAGATGGCTAGTACTTAAGCTGGCTCCATTCCCAAAGTGGAAGCAATTAGGCAGCCATGCCCCCTGCTTGGTATCAAAAGGCCCAAGTCAGTGACACAATAGCTATCAGTGGTGAACATATACTCGTTAAAGATAGTAAGGCCTATCAATGTCATGGTCCAAGATACTCATTTTAAGAATTTAGAATGGTCAAGACGCCATATACTCATAATTCTCTATGGGTACTTAGTCAACACGACATATATCATACAATCAAACAGTCACGGGAAAACTTCCTATCATGTGACTAATTGCATATAAAAATCATATTCCAATATCATATCGCCTCATATCTACTAAGGCTAATTCATTAATTAAATACAACCTTACTTTAAGACAAATCCCCGACCCGAGTCCCGCGACGGGTCATCAGTCAAAACGGGGCTGACTAGATCTTAGTTTGACCAAACCCGTTTGGTCAAACCGGCTAGAAACATAGTCTTTACCACATAGACTTGATCATAAAAATCATCATATTCATTACATGTTATTTTATTAAAACTTCTAACATGTGAATTATTATATCATACAAAAACCCGCTTGACTTAAAGGATATCAAATTCAACTACAATCTCGTATTATAATTTCTAACATGTGAGAAATAATAATTTTATGAAAAACCTTTTTAATTAAATATTTTACTTATTAACATTTCACACTTGCTAAATATTACAAAACACGATAAAATAGCAATAACTCAAAAACCGTCACAAGTCCCAAAGTGGGACCCACGGGCTGATTTGGGCCGGACCTAACATGGGCCTGGACTGGGCCCACGGGCTGGTTTGGGCTGTTTTGATTAAAAATTCTAAAACCGTTTCTTAATATTTTCCCGCATGCTTAACATATTTAAAACCCGTCAAAACAACAACAAAACAATCAAACATCGACACAACTCAAAGACCAAAACCCGGACCCACCATGGACCAACCCAGACCGGTCTGGACCGGGCCTGAACCGGCCTGAACCGGCTGGTTTGGGTCCGGTTTACACGGCCAATCTACACGGTTCTAACAACCCCAATTTCAAATTAATTCTAACATGTTTTTAATTAACAACATCCATTTTTAACAACCAATTTAACCATCAATCATACAAAAATCATGATTATGACAAATCATAAAAATATGTCAAGAACACTAAACTTGTTATAAATTCATACAACATGATAAAAACAACTACTTATCATGTTACTACCAAAAATCCATAAATCATAATAACATGAACCAAAAACAAAAGATGAACCAAAAACAAAAGAAACAAAAGCTACAAAAGCTATGTAACATTAAATCGTCGAGTAACTCGGAATCGTTACCTTAGCTAGCAAGATCAATTAGCACCAAAATAAGAAGTATAAAATATGAAACCCTCCTACTAATCTTTACCCAAACTATACGAGTCTCCAAACTCGTCTTCAAAATCTTCCCCTATAAGAAATAACAAGAAAAACATTATTAGAACTTAAACTTGATTTTCCATAATTAAATGTTGAAAACGATTTTGTCGGATTTGAAATTAAATCGTACTTGAAGATGGAGAGCGAAGAGGAGATTCTAGAAATATAAGTTAGGACGGATTTAATTAAGAAATGAAGGTTTTATGATGATTTTGCTCAAGAACGACGAAGAACGGATGAAGAACGCTCAAGAACGAATGAAGAACATTGAAGAACGATTAATTTGATCTTAATTTGATTTGTTGTAAAATGAAAAGGTTGTTGGTGAGTAATGATGGGTGGATGGGCCGGTACATATAGAAGGATTAATGAGTCGGGTTTTGAAATTGTTGTTACGGAATTGACTCGGGTTTAATAATTATATTACGGTAATTAATTAGATATTAAGTTAATTAAATTTAATATCAAGATATTATGTTATATTAATCAAGAGAAATGAAAATATCAAGGCCTAAGAGAGGGTGAGAGTGCCGTGTGGTTTTGTGATTGTCGGGTCAGTTTTGTAAACGATTTGCGTAATTTCCGTTGACGGATCGATAAAGTAACAAATATCTAAGATATTTGTATTAGTTTAATCGAAACAATTAAAATATCTCAAGTGAGTGGAAAACGATGACATGGGCGTGTGCCTCATGCCAAAGTCGAGTTTCGGGTTTGTTTCGTGATTTACGATGACTCGGGAATAGTTAAATGACGTTCGGTTAAAACCGTAAAAGTTATTCTTTAAATTCCGAATAATTTCAAAATAATTATATTAAATTATGATAAATCTTAATAAATCTAAATAAAAATAAATCAAAAATATTATTTTTTAAATAAAATTTCGGTCTTCAACTTATGAGGCGAGTCAGGAAAAAGTCAACGGAAGTCAAAGTTGACTGAAAAGTCGAGAAAAGTCAAAGATGCCTTAAAAGTCAAGAAAAGTTTAGGACGACTTAAAAGTCAAGAAAAGTCAATGACGACTTTTAAAAAGTCAAGAAAAGTCAAAGACGACTTAAAAGTCAAGAAAAGTCAAAGATGACTAAAAACGGTCTTTTCATGAAATCTCTCAGAAATTCCAAATACGAACGCGAAATTTCAAAATACGACTCGAAACAATAAATTCTATTTTAAAAACTTAAGTCTGCTGAAAAGTGTTAGTAAATATTTTTACTAGAAAAATTGGGTACTTTTCGGGTTGTTACACATGGGTCTCCTAATTCTATCTGTGCAAAAAATAATAGCATCTGCAAGATGCCTCTGGAATCTGCAATGCTGCTGCACAGTTGTCAAGTGACCTGCTAGTACTCAAACCTCTGTATCTAAAGTTTCATACATCATTTGGGGTTGCTTCTTTTTTGACAGGAAAGCTAACACCTTTAGCTTTAAAATGAGATATCATGATGCTTATAGTTAATCCTAATGAAGGAGTTATAAAGCCTGAAAGACATGTCTGATTTCAGAAAAATGCTACTGAAAGTCAGCTTAGCACTTGTGTTCAGCAAGGTTGTTTGTATATGCTCAAGTACTTTAAAGTGCACGTCCAAGGCTACAAGTTGATCCTTGAATGATCCAAAATGTGTGAACATCATGTGGTAGCAAACTGGAGCCAAGACAATCCCCGAAAGAAAACTGCTCAACAATGCCATTTCAGGAAAGGGACAAGCTTACTTTTTCAGTTGCTTTTCTGTCCAAATTGCAGTCTGTCCAAGCTCGTCTTATTAGTAAACTTTTGCTTCTGTTTTGTATCCTTGTAAGACTCATTTCAAGCCCTTAGATGTAGCTTTTTGTTGTATGGTAGAGATCTTTTGTAATGCTCTATATAAAGAGCCTTTAGTCCTTTGTAATAATCAGATTTTGATAAATGAAAATACATGAGATTTATTCTCTCCTTTTCAACTTGTGCTTGGCTTAGTTGAATCCTCTTTTAAGTAATCTGTGCTTGACTTGATTAATTGGTTACCCTTGATAAATTGTGCTTGTGCCTTGCTTAGCATAGTTTATCTAGGTTAGCATTGCAGTTCATGTTCTTAGTCTGTGCTTGGCTTGCCTAAGAACAAGTTCTGGACAACAGTTTGTGTGACACCCTCGAATTTGCGGAAAGATACACAAGTAATTTAAATAAATAAAAGATGAGAATACGTTTTTAATAGGTTCACTTTAATGAAAATCGGTAAATTTTAAAACCGGAACCTACCATTAAATATATTCATCATAACAAAGGTGTCTTAAAGAAAAAGGTTCATAACAAAAAGGAAATAATATTATACATAAGAAGTATCTAAAACGGGAGACATATCTCCCTAATAAAAACGGAAATAAAAGAGTGTATTAAATAATACAATCCTAAGAACCGAATATAGGTCCAAGGTAATTCTTCACTCGCTAGCTCGTCAATGTACCCATGCATGCATCACAAACCTGTTCGACCGCATTAAATGTAAACACGGAAGCCACAGTCAGTGGGGAGTAACTCCGAGTTCTCCCAGCCACAAAATGTCGAGTTTAATAAAACATGAATAACATAAAAGAGATGTATATGGAAAATACAAAGCCTTAACATATACGATATGCTTTTCATGTTATGAAACAAATAACTAACATATAACCTAGCATATGAAGGCTAAGCTACTCATGCACGCTATCATGTGAATCAGTTAACAACCGGTAATCCAAACTCTATCAACCGAGCCGCTTTGCATCTCACCTTCTAAGATTCATAGAATCATCAAACTGAAAGACCATACGTCTAGAAACAGGCATAAGTTCTTAGCACAGTCAATAGTCGACTTCTGTAACTCGAGGCTATACCACAAGGTAGGATAAACACCCTAGTCCTAGACTGATCAGACCTAGCGACAACAGCTAACCCATTCCCTGTCTCATGACCAAAAGTACATGAGAATCTCTACTAGGAGACCCCCTAAGCAGAGTTGGCTAGTACTTAAGCTGGCTCCATTCCCAAAGTGGAAGCAATAAGGCAGCCATGCCCCGGCTTGGTATCAAAATCCCAGGCCAGTGACACAAAAGCTATCAAGCTGTGAACTCCATATGCTCGTTAAAGATAGTAAGGCCTATCAATGTCATGGTCCAAGGTACTCATCTAGAATTAGAATGGTCAACACGCCATATAATCATAATTCTCTATGTGTACTTAGTCAACACGACATATATCATACAATTAAACAGTCACGGGAAAAACTTCCTATCATGTGACTAATTGCATATAAATCACCTTCAAATATCATATCGCCTCATATCTACTAAGGCTCATTCATTCATTCATTAAATAAAACTTTACCTGAAGACAAATCCCCGACCCGAGTCCCGCGACGGGTCATCAGTCAAAACGGGGCTGACTAGATCATAGTTTGACCAAACCCGTTTTGTCAAACCGGCTAGAAACAGAGTCTTAGCCATTTAGGCTTGAACATAAGAACATCATATTCATTTCATGCTATTTTATTCTAAATTCTAACATGTGAATTATTAATTCTTACGAAACCCGCTTGACTTAAAGGATATCAATTTAAACTACAATCTCATGCTATAATTTCTAACATGTGAGGAATAATAATATTATGAAAACCGTTTAATTAAATAATTTACTTATTAAAATTTCCCACTTGCTAAATATTACAAAACATAATATAATAATAACAATAAACTCAAAAACCGTCACAAGCCCAAAGGAGGGTTCACGGGTCAGCCGGGCCTAGACTGGGCCGAGACTGAACCGGACCTGGACTGGGCCCACGGGCCTGGTTTGGGCCGGTTTTGGTCAACAAATTCTAAAATCGTTTCTTAATATTTCCCGCATGCTTAACATATTTAAAACCCGTCAAAACAACAACAAAACAATCAAGTATCGACACAAGCCAAAAGGGCCAAATAACGGGCCAACCATGACCGGACAGCCGGGCCTGGACCGGGCCTGAACCGGCCTGAACCGGGCCTGAACCGGGCCTGAACCGGCCTGAACCGGGCCTGAACCGGCCTGAACCGGGCCTGAACCGGCCTGAACCGGGCCTGAACCGGCCTGAACCGGGCCTGAACCGGGTCTGTTTCTCGGCCACCCTTCACGGCTACCACCAACAACAACCCCAAATTTATTCCTAACATGTTTTAATTAACAACCATCCATTTTAACAAACAATTCAACCATCATTCATACAAAAATTATGATTATGAACAAATCATCCAACATGTCAAAAACACTAAATATGTTAAATATTCATAAAACTTAATAATAATAACAACCTAGCATGTTACTACTTAAAACCGTAAATAACAAAATAAAAGTATGTGACATTAATTCGTCGAGTAACTCGGTAATCGTTACCTTAGCTAGCACAAAACCAAATAGCACCAAAACAAGACCTAAAAACCCGTCTACTAATCTTCTTCTAAAATATACGAGTCACCAAACTCGTCTTCATAATCTTCTCCTATAAGAAATGACAAAAATAACATTATTAGTATTAAACTTGATTTCAACAATTAAAGTGTTGAAAACGATTTTGTCGGAATTGAAAATGAAACGTACACGGAGATGAAGAGCGGAGAGGAGACTCTAGAAATATAATTTAGAACGGATTTGGCCAAGTAACGAAGGTTTTGTGACGATTTTGCTTAAGAACGATCAAGAACACCAAGAACAATTGTGATTATATTAAAGAAGGTATTAAGTAGATATTAAGTTGATTTAATGTAAAATGAAAAGATAATTAGTGAGTAAGAGGGGAGGGTTGGGCCGTGTAATATAGAGGATTAACGGGAGTCGGGTTTTGAACTTGTTGTTACGGGATTGACTCGGGTTTTATAAATATATTATGGTAAATATCTAGATATTATTAGATATTATGTTAGTTTAATCAAAAGAAAAAAAAATATCTAATCCTAAGAGACAAGAGGAAGAGGCGTGTGGAAGAGGAAGAAATCGGGTCTGTTTTTAAGCGATTTGTTGCGTAATTTAAGTTGACAGATCGATGAAGTTACAAATATCTTAGATATTTGTATTAACTTAATCCTAAGTAATCAAAAGATCTAAAATGAGGGAAAAAGGGTGTCTTGGGCGTGTGGCACATGTAGGAGTCGGGTTTTGGGTTTGTTTCGGGACTTAAGTTGACTCGAGAATAGTTAAATGAAGTTCGGGTTTAAACCGCGTAACCTACTCTTTAATTCCAAATAGATTCAAAATAATTATATTAAATTATCATAAATTCAAATAAATCGTAATAAATTAAAATAAATTAAATTTATTTCTTTTCATATATAATTTCGGTCTTTCAAATTACGGGTTGTTACAGTTTGTCTAGTCTCTGTGCTATTCTTGAGATTAGTCTTCTGTTCCTATCTTTTATTTATTTTTTACAAAAATCAGAAAACTTATCCCACAAAAATAGCTTTGTTTTGATATATTTTACTACTGCATTTTCATTACAATCCTTGGGTTGTTGTGTGAACATTGAGTCCTTTGCAAAACACCATTGACCCCTAGGTTGGTGTTCCATAAGTTGAAGACACAAAGGACATAGAAGCACCGGTATCAAATAGAATAAGACATGGTTGCTCTAAGATTGAGAACATCCTTGTAATTATCTCTGGATGAGCATCGGCTTTGGCTCGGTTTAGAATGAAGATAGATCCCTTGGGTTTGGCAATTGGAGGGGGCAACTCCGATCAGGGCAATCATCATAACGGTGACCCGTCTTTTGGCAAAAGAAGCAAACATAAGGTGGGTTGAAACATGCTACACCGGGGTGGTGTGGTTGTCTACAACGGTTACATAAGCGACCTTGAGCTTGAAGAGGAGCATAGTGCCTATGAGGCACGTTAGAAGTAGCTCGGGGAATGACAGGAGTCCTTGTATTTGCATTTGGGGGAGCGTTGAATATTCTCTTGTTGGCATAGGCATTGGAAGACGAAGAAGTAAACGACCTTTTTCCATAGAAATTTGGCCTAGGTGTGAAGGAAGGAGGGGGACTCTTCATCATAGCTTCATCCTTGATGGCCTTCATGGAGTTCTCAGTCCAAAGGGCATCATCGTACAACTCTCCAAAATAGGATGAATTCCTCCTTACTTTGCTTTGGAGCAAAGCACTAATCTTATTACGCTAGTAAAAAGCTCGGTCTTCATCATCCTTGATGAGCCTCGGTGGAAAGTGAGCAAGCTTGTTGAATTGAGTGGTGAAGTGTTGAGCCGTCAAGTCACCTTGCTTGAAATCAATGAATTCCTTGAGCCTTTGTTGCTTGAGCTCCTTGGGATAAAATCGGCCTTCAACAAGGGCCTTGAAACAATCCCAATTGAAATCGGCTTCAAGAGTAGCGGTGGCATTAGTAATCGCCCACCAATTGTCGGCTTCCCTTACAGGGAAGTGCTTAGCAATCCTCACCTTGTCCTCATCACGGACTTTGTCCAAGTCGAATTGCTTTTCCATCTCCCGAAACCATTCTGAAAGCTCGGTAGGGTCCGGTTCTCCACCATACGGCGTGATCTTGCTCCTAGCAATTTGGCTAGCCACCCAAGCATAGCCTCTGATGCACCAAACTAGGGGTTAAGACAAGAATAGAAGACAAACAACACAAAGCCAAGTACAAGATAAACAACCCTGTATTCAGGACTACCAAGACAAGCACAGGTAGCTCTAAATGCAGTGATTCCTAAGCCAAACTCACTCATTAAGACAAGCACAAGTGAATGACTCTAACTTAGGCAAACAAACTAAGACTAGCACAAGTTTATTGAAGGTTTTGAGCTAACCAAGACTAGCACAGCTTAACATAAAGTAGAGTAGAAACTCTGGTTTTCATTCATTCAATTCTGAGTTCTGTCTACAGCAAAAGGCTCCTTATATAGAGCATTACATGGGATATCTACCACACAAAATAAAGTTACATCTAAGGGCTTTAAATGAGCCTTACAATGACAACAAACAGATAAAAAAGTCTACTAATAAGACGAGCTTGGACAGACTGCAAATACAACAAAAAAGTGAATGAAAAAACAAACTTGTCCCTTTCCTGAAATGGCAATGTTGAGCAGTTTCTTTGTGGAGCTTTGTTTGGCTGTCTGCAACTACAAATGGAACCTTGAGAGGGACTTCTAGGGCCGTCCCAACGTTCTTATTAAGGCTACTAAGGGTCATACAAAAAGCATGGTGCCTTTGATCACTTGTTGGTCTTGAAAACCTGCCTGACTCCTCAAACTGACTGACTAACTTGTGGACTATTTTTCTTGGACTTCTAGGGATAATCTGGAAAACTTCTCCAGGACTTTTTGGTAGCCAAGGGTCTCAACTAGATGGGAAAAGGAGTTGGAGCCCTTTCATGGACAGTTCTTGTAGGATATCTGGTCTAGAACAGCTGATGGTACCTGTGGTTTCTTTCCGGTTGTTGCTGGCTTGGGACCTTGTTACTCTGGCTGTTGATGCTTGAGATTGATCTGCCTGGGTCTGGACATGGCCTGTCTTCGCCTGGGCATGGTCTACCTTGGCATGGTCATAACTGTGTTGGGTTGTTGTTGGCTGAACTGGACTCTCAAAGACTGTTGATCCCCTAGCTTATGCTTCACCCTCCCCAGGTTAGAAAGATTTAAGCATCAAATCCTCAGGGTTCTCCTCTTCACTGTCATAGTAGGGGCTAAGGTCTCCTATGTTAAAAGTACCATGGACTCCATATTCTCCTGGCAAATCCACCTTGTAAGCATTGGCTCCCACCTTCTCTATGATCTCAAAGGGTCCTTCTGCTCTGGGCATGAGTTTGTTCTTTATTTTGCTTGGGAACCTTTCTTTCTTGAGGTGTAACCATACTAGATCAGCTGCCTGAAACTCTTTCTTTCTTCTTGGTACCTTGGCTTTGATTTTGTATTGCTTATTGGCCTTCTCTATGTTCCTTTTAACCTGCTCATGTATTTTGAGCATTTGTTCCACCCTTTATTTGGCATCATAGTTCAGTACTTCTTTAGGCACATTGGACAGCTCTATGGGCATGATTGGGTTGCTGCCATAGACCACTTCAAAGGGGTTGTGGCCAGTGCTTGATGAAGGGGCCCTATTGAAAGCAAATTCTTCATGTGCTAGTTTGAGATCCCAATCTCCTAGGGACTTCTTTACAATGCACTTGAGTATTCTTCCTAAGGTTTTGTTGGAGACTTCTGTTTGTCCATCTGTTTGGGGAGGGATGGTGAGATGTGCTGAAGAGTAGCCTGGTGTTTAGGAGCTTCCACAATGTCTTCCTGAAATAACTAATAAACTTTGTATCCCTGTCTGAAACAATTGATCTAGGTACCCCATGTAGTCTGACTGTCTCCTAGAAATAAAGTTCAGCAATCCCTGATGCATCCTCAGTTTTCTTACATGGGACAAAGTGAGCCATTTTGCTGAATCTGTCAACCACAACCATGATGGAATCCTTTCCCCTAGGAGTCCTGGGCAGAGCAACAATGAAATCCATGCTGATGTCCTCCCAAGGCTTATCAGGTAAAGGTAGTGGTGCGTAAGGTCCTGCTTTGAAGGAACTCTTTGCCCTTTGGCAGGTGGAACACCTCCTAAGGACAGCCTAAACATCCCCTTCCATCCTAGGCCAATAGAGCTGATCTTGCAGGATATCCAAAGTCTTCTGCACCCCAAAATGTCCTGCTAGCTAATTAGAGTGGACTTCCCTCACCAATAGGTCCATGTATGAGCCCCTACGGACACACAGTTTGTTTCCTTTACACATATAACCTTCCTGGAGCAGATACTTGGTTTCTTTTGTGCTGGGACTGCTCTGCAAGGACAGCCAATCCTCCATGAAATCAGGATCATCCTGATAAAGTTCTTTCATAAACTCAAAGCCTAGCACCCTCTGTTGAATTGTCACCAGCATAGAATGTCTCCTAGAAAGGGCATCTGCCACCACATTTGACATTCTTTCCTTGTATTTGCTTGAGAAGTTGAAGGATTGGAGGTACTCCACCCACTTGGCATGTCTCGCACTGAGCTTGTGTTGGCCATTTATGTATTTCAGTGGCTCATGGTGAGAATGAAGTACAAAAGGCTTGGGTTTGAGGTAGTGGCTCCAGTACATGAGGGCTCTTACGAAGGCATAAAATTCCTTGTCATATGTGGAGTAACTGAGCTTAGCCCCATTGAGTTTTTCACTGAAAAAGGCCACAGGATTCCTGCCTTGAATGAGCACTACCCCAACTCCTACCCCACTTGCATCACACTCCACCTCAAACAACAAATCAAAGTGAGCTAGTATAGGTGCCTCACACAGCTTCTTCTTGATGAGCTCAAAGGCTGCTTGTGCCTGCTCAGTCCACTTGAACTCACCCTTCTTCATCCTTTCTGTTACAGGCACCATGATAGTGCTGAACCCCTGTATAAACCTTCTATACTAGGAGGCCAGGCCATGAAAGCCCCTGACCTCAGTGATGTTCTTGGGAATAGGCCAGGACTTGATGGCTGCAATCTTCTCCTAATCTACAGATATGCCCCTGGCAGAGATGACATACCCTAAGAACTTGACCTCCGCAGTCATGAATGTACACTTCTCCATCTTCCCAAAGAGTTTATGCTCCCTCAGTTTCAGAAACAACATCTTTAAATGGTTGAAATGCTCAGACTTACCCTTGCTATAGACCAGGATATCATCAAAATACATCACAATGAAATGGCCTATGAAAGGCCTCAAAACTTCAGTCATAAGTCTCATGAATGTACTAGAAGCATTGGAGAGACCAAATGGCATAACCAGCCATTCATACAGCCCATGCTTAGTTTTAAATGCTGTTTTCCACTCATCCCCCTCCTTGATTCTCACCTGGTGGTAACCTTGCCTAAGATCTATCTTGGAAAATAGCCTGGCTCTACTCAACTTATCCAGCATATTATCCAGTCCTGGAATGGGGAATCTGTATTTGACAGTGATGTTGTTAATGGCCCTGCTGTCAATACACATCCTCCATGAACCAGCTTTCTTAGGGACCAGGAGAGCAGGCACTGCACAAGGGCTTAGAGATTCCCTGACAAAGCTTTTGGACATTAATTTCTCTACCTGCCTCTGCAATTCCTGTGTGGACTTGGGATCACTCCTGTATGCTGGCCTATTAGGTAGCATGGCACCTGGAATAAGGTCTATCTGGTGCTCTATGCCCCTTAGAGGGGGGAGTCCTGAGGGTAGTTCCTCTGGAAATACATCCTCATGTTCATTGATCAGCTCCTTTACTTTTGGGGGAACCACAGCTCGTTCCTCAAATTGTTTGGACAAGAGGAAATACACAGGTTGCTCTTGTCGCACTTCCTTTAGCATGGCTGCCTCTGTGAGGAAGATAACCTCCTTGGATCCACTGGTGCTAGGGCTACCATAGTCTTTAGTGTTGGGAGGCAAAGGTGTAAGACCTATCCTCTGACTCCCATGCCTGAAGGTATACACATTACTCTTCCCTTTGTGCAGGGCATCTTTATCAAACTCCCATGGTATCCCTAGCAGTAGATGGCATGCATCCATAGGCACCACATCACAAGTCACCTCATCCTTGTAGGTTCCTCCAATGGAGAAGGATACTAAGCACTGTTGGTCAACCCTTACTTCAGCACCCTTGTTCAACCATCTAAGTGTTGGAGTAGGTGTCCTCCACAATAGTGCGCCACATAATAAATCTTATTAAGGAATATAATTGGGATATTTATTGACTATATATATGATTAGTCAGTTGATTAACGTAAATCAATAACGGTTGGCTGACTAGAGTTTGACGTTATTGTCGTTTGACGGCGGTGATCAACTGATCCCTTTCGGTAACACCTAAAGGATGAAATCCAAATAGTAACTAATTATTTGTATACGATACAGTTAATTAGTACATTACATATATTCGATATGTACGAGAGTTAATGTTAGAAATTGAGTTAAGAACTCAAATTCGATTAAGCTTATTTTTCAATTATGCGATAATTGACTAATAAATTAATATCTTATTTTAATACGATTAAATAAGATTTAACTTAGTAATTAATCGTTAAATTACTAAATTAGTTGAGGTTTTGAGATAGAGGTAATTTGTTAATTATATTTACAAGGAGTTGTAAAATAAATTAACTAAGCATTGTGGGACCCATTATATATTGATATAATGGTAAAATATTATTTAAAATGTTAAGTACATATTATTTGTTTAATTGAGTCATATAATTGTTATATGATCAAATTAACACTTAATTATACAAGATAATTAACCATATGATCAATAAGTATTTGTGAGACAAATATCAAAAATCAAAATGGACCAAACTAGGCCATTGTGGCCGGTTAGATTGCTAGTTACATGGTGATGATTGTTGTTCTTGTTTACACTCTTTAGTTACCAATTGAAAGTGACATAACAAATAGAATACAATCATTACTTATACTACAACACTCCACTCTAATGCATGTGATCAAATTGAACAAAATAAGAGTCCTTTTTGGACAAATATGGTCCGGCCAAATTGACTTCAAAATGATCAATTGTTGTTCATTTTTCACTTACTTCATTTTGTGCAATTTTACACTTCTCTCTAAAATTCTTCATCTCACTAAAAACTCTCATATACTAATATTTCTTAAGTATTACTAGTGTAGTAATATAGTCTAATATTAGTAGTATATTATCTATCTTATTATCTAGTTAATAATAAGAGTAGATTATTTGGGTTTATCTTGGTGCAACTTAGAGGAGATCTTCTACTTTGGAGATTGTTTGTGTTCATCCATATTTGTAGCTCAAGAACAACAAGAAGGAGTTCTTTTTGTGCCCTTATATTTTCCATATCAATGTGAGGAAATTTCTTCTCTTATATAAATGTCTTTATATTTGCATGCATGTTACATAGATCATTATAAACTAAATTAATAAGTAATTTAGTAAATAATTAGAGGAGTCTAATTAAGGTCTATTGACTTTCACTAAGTTTATAAGGATTGGGGTGGGGTGTGGTATCCAAGCCAAGCTTGTTAACCAGGGTAACTGAGGCTACATTGGTACAACAACCCCCATCTATGATCACATTGCAGACCCTCCCATGAATAGTAAACCTGCTCCTAAAGATTAAAGATCTCTGGTCTTCTTCTAGAGGTTGATGCTGGGAATGCATAACCCTCCAAAGAACAAGGCTTTGACCAGTGTCTGGTGGGGCTACTACCAAAGGGGCATCACTTTTCTCTTCTTGTTCATACTTTTCTCTTCCTATTTCCTCCTCCTACTCATACTCAATGAGCCCTTCCTTCTCCCACTCCATGACTTCTACTGCAGTCAAGGCTCTTCTTGAGGGACAGTCTCTCTTAAAGTGGCCATAACCTTGACATTGATAACATTTTCTCTTCTCTTCTGAAGGAGTGAGGTTAGGTTGTTGTCCTACAGGTGCCTTACCCTTTTCCAAGGGGTTCCTATTAATAGTTACAGGAGTCCGAGGACCTTCCCCAATTTTGACCCCATCATAAGGTTTAGTTATAGCAGGTTTGGTGAAAGGTTTGGTTATTTCTTTCCCCATTTTCTCAACCCTAAGGGACAGGTTAACCACATCTTCAGAGGACCATAGGGGCTGCATTCTAACCTTGTTAGCAATGCATGTGTTTAGACCTTCTAGGAATCTAAGAATCCTTTGTTCAGGTTTCTCAGCAATGTCACATTGAAAGGTAAGCTGCTCAAACTCTCTCAGATATGACTCAACAGACTTTTCATTTTGTTTTAGTTTAGACAGCTTGTTGAACAAGCCCTAGGTATAATCCTTAGCAACAAACTTGTTCAACATTTTCTTCTTCAACTTAGACCAAGATTTGATGGGTTCCTTACCCTCCCTAGCCCTTAGACTCTTCATGGTCTCATAACATAGGGAAGCATACCCTTTCAGTTTCAGGATAGATACTTTAAAGGCCTTGGCATCATTGTAACCTTTATATTCAAAGACTCTCTTTATAACCCTAAGCCATTCTAACAAATCATCAGGGTTTAAGTGTAAGTTTCTTAAACTCAATATTAGACATTTCTAATATCATAATACAATTAGTTTACTCATTAAACTAAATAGATCTTATGCATGCATAACATAAAAACAAATAAGGAGTCCAATGCATATTTTAATGGGGTCAGGAATGAAGACAAGGCAGATATTCTACAGATCTCTGGATTTGTAGAAGGGAGATTACCTTTTAAATACCTAGGAGTCCCCATCAAGACTACAAAATTGAATGCTCAGGATTGTAGACCATTAATTGATAAAATTGTTGACAGGATTAGGGGTCTTGGGGCTAGGAAATTATCTTATGCAGGAAGACTGGTATTGGTGAAATCAGTTTTTAAGACATTCCACAACTACTGGGCATCAATGTTTATACTACCAAATGGAGTAATTTCACGTATAGAGGCTATCTGTAATAATTTTTTGTGGGATGGAGCAATTGACTACATGAGGTCTCCTCGGGTGGCATGGGAGAAGGTATGTAAACGAAAAAGCGAGGGTGGATTAGGACTTAAGGATGACCTTACCTGGAACAAAGCAGCAGTAGGCAAATTGGCGTGGTGGATTCACTCCAAATCTGATCATCTTTGGGTCAAATGGGTTAATCACACTTACCTCAAAAATGAGAGCTGGTGGAACTACAATGCCACAAATGATTCAAGCTGGTACTGGAGAAAAACTGTGCAGGTCAGAAACCTTTTGAGTACACCATATCAAGAAGGAGAATGGCAGAATCAAGACGATAAACTATACACAATAGCAAAAGGATATAACTTCCTCAGAGACAAGGCTGAGAAAGTAAGTTGGAGTGAACTTACCTGGAACAAAAACACCATGCCTAAACATAGCTTTATAGCATGGATTTACCATCATAAAGCTCTGAACACGAAAGAGAAATTACACAAAATAGGCATAGTAGAGTAGAATACTTGCTGTATTTGTGGAACTGAAGTAGAAACCCTATAACACTTATTCTTTGATTGTATCTGCAGTATAAGAGTAGTGAGTCACATGGAAGATTGGATTAGGGCCGATTTACCTCGAAAAGACCTCCTGAATTGGAGATTGAAGATGAAAGGAAAGAAAACTCAAAAAGACATAGTGAATGCGGTCATCAACGGCATAATATACTTTATTTGGAAGCAGCGGAATCAAGCTTACGATGAGAAGAGATTGGAAAGACCACACATATTGGCAGCGAAGATCGTAAAGGAACTAAGAGTGTGGTTCCAGGGATTAGCAAGGAAGAAGATGAAGGTTGATAGAGAGTGGATTGTGAAGTTGGTGGCGGATGAGAGAAGGGGCAGGATCTAGGGTTTTGATTAGGAAACATTTTGTTTTGTTGTGGTATGTCAGATGGATTGAGTGGAGTATATAAGGTGAAGGAGAATGTGGGCTTTACGTGAACAAGGCCGAGACAAAAGTAGGTCAGTCTGAGGATATAAGTCTGTTGGGTTGAGCGTTTCATTATGGGCCGTATCAATCTTGTATGGTAACGATTTTTCATATTAATGAATTTACATTTCATCAAAAAAAAAACAAATAAGGAAGAATAAGTAGTTCCTTACATTGATTTAAACGGATTTTGGGCAAAAAATAGGACTCCTTCCTACTTTGTTCTTGAGCTTATAATATAGGGATGAATTTCAAAGTTCTAAGATTAAGAACACTCCAATTAGTTGCACCCAAGACAACCTCTAAAAATACTACTAAATACTACACTAGTATGTTATAGTAGTAGCCCTTAAATATCACTAATATATCTATTACTACTTTTAGTAATATTATTAGTAATATTAGAACACAAGTAAAATTTCTCTAAATTTTGTAATGTGAGAAAGGGATTTTAGTGAGATAAGTGTATATTCAAATTATAAGATCAAGTGATGTAAATGAAGAGAAGAAAAGACCCCTCTTAAGGTCATCAACAACCGGCCACAATGGCTCATGGGGGAGGGTGAGCATGCATTTGTCTTCACAATGCATTAGAGTAGGATCTAGGTCTTAGGTAGTAATCATGTTGTTTTTATCCTCAATTTGAACAACACTCAAACACCTAAAACCTACCCTACACACCATAGAACTGGTTTTCCCATCTTAAAATGGGTGTCCATTTTATTTTGTAATTTGTCATTTGTCACATATGTGACATGTGACATGTAACATGTAATTACGCTTATAAATGTACATTTAACTAATTTAAATGCAATTTCATAACAAGTAAATTAGACTTAACATTTTTAAGTCACATTTCATAATTACATGTAAATAAAATGGGTCATCTCATATTTGCTTAATATAATTTACAACAGTTTGTAATTATAATCGACCAATTTCACTTATCTCAAATGTTTCATAAACATAATGCATTCTTAGTAATATAACAATTAAATTACTAAAATGAATTTTATTTAATCATATTATAATAAGATATTATTCTTACTTTAAACCTGTTCAAATTAAGGGAATAATTAATCTGTATCGATATACAATCAATTAATGTACATGATTAGGGGATTGTCCTTTAGGTGTGACATCAAGGGATCAACTGATCACCACCGTCATACGACAGTAACGTCAAACTCAATTGAGCCAATCGTTACCGATTTATGTTGACCAGTGACTATAATATAAATCATCCCTTTTTTATTCTTATTATCGAGATTTAATTATGTTATCGCACTATTGTTGAGGACACTAACTCCAACAATCTCCCACTTGTCCGAGACAAGCGTGCGTCACCAATTCTATTGTCCTATTACAGTCTCCCACTCAATGCAAGGTGTCTTGCAGGTCGTACTTGCATTTGATCATATCAAGAGTGGTTTCCTTGATCTGGAGAGTAACTGTTTGACCGGAATTATCTATCATAGATACCTTCCGAGCGTGGCCACGGATTTTCAGCTTACTGCTCCTCGAGTGGCCTTGAGATTTTAAAGCAACCCTGACTAGGGGTGGACAATTCCTATCGCACTATTCCCTTCGAATAGCCACAGCTCATCATGACCCAAAAGATGCTCATTTGACCCCAGTTACGAAGGTCGTATAGCATAAATCAAAGTCACTCTGAAACTGTGCCACCTTAGGCGAACAGTCTTTAGTCAAAGAATTGACTCAAAAAGAATACTAGTAGCTCTTCCCACGACCAGGCTACAAGAATTGCCAGAACTCTATAAGCGGTCACTGCCCGACAGATTGTCCCTTACACTGTGTCTATGTGATCGATTGGTCATCCCTTATGACCCTATTGCACTTGAACTTGCCATCAATCGCATCACACTCTAATTACTTGGAGACGTCATGCAGTGATATTGTAGGGGTATGTGTGGATTTAGACAGAAGATGACCTTCAGACTCAAACTAGACACAAGGGTATGGATGTTCCCCAATTCTTGCAGTTTAACAAAGGAAATTGAACAATAAACTAGACTGACTAAGCCTCCTTACCACAGCCTGGCACATGTAAGAAACCTTAGGCCAAATAACAAGTAAAACAGCCCACAGTCTAAGCATATGAATGTTCTGTTGGAACTAGCAAGGGTTTGATCGAGACACTGTCCTTCTCGATCGACCACATGTATTGCTCGATCGAGAAGATCTGCACTCGATCGAGGACTTTAGTATACCATATCTTCTCGATCGAGGAGATACATCTCTCGATCGAGAGAGTATACCTAAGGTTCGTGAGCTAGGTGTCCTACACAGTTACTCTGATAACGCGAATAAATCTCTTACATGTACACTGGGTTTACTAAGAGTATTTTATCAGTTGATTAACGTTTACCTAATAACGGTTGGCTTGCTAGAAGTTTGACGTTATTATCATACAGATGGCGGTGATCAACTGGTCCCTAAAAGTCACACCTATAGGATGTGTCTGAGAAATGTGATTACAGAATCATATTAATACCCTAAATGACTAAGAAGTTAGTCTGTTTATTTATGAGATGTTTTATACAATATTGTCATTAAATATAATATCGGTATTAATTATTGACAATTCATAAAATGTATTTTACATTTTATGGAATGTAAAAGAGTAACCAAAATAAGAAGATATTCTTCCTAATTTGACCCTCTATACTCGGTCATAATAACCGAATTAAGGAGAGAATATCTCATCCTTAATTTCGGTAATCTGAGAGTATAAGAGGTGTGATTAGGGTTTTATTAAAACCTAATTGTCTTTTCTCTGACTCTGCCTCTCTAACTCTCATCACAAGAAAAACACAAAACCTCCTTCTCATCAGTGAGATCGTGTAAGAGGTTCTCTTTCTAGCAAAGGAGAAGGGTATTTCTCGGAGCATCTTGGGTGCAACGATTAGGAGGATATCTACCTTGATATCTCTGTTCTTTACGCCTATTGCTAGGACCGGAGGTTGATTTCTAAATCTCTATTCTTTTCTTGTTTTCGTTTATGACTCGCATAATCAAGTTATTGCTTTTTCGTTATAATCCTATAATAATTGTATTGTGGGAATACCGATTTTCCCACAAGTGGTATCAGAGCATAGGCCACGAAATTGTTTTAATTTGATTTCATAGAACTTGAGTGTCTCGATCGAGAAGTTTTTGAGAGTTTTTGTCTCGATCGAGAACTCGGGTCTTTCGATCGAGAAGTTTTGTTTTTCTCAAATTTTTAGGTCGATCGAGTGATGTCTATTCTCGATCGAGGTCCCTGTTTGTCGACTAGGAAGAATTAGTCGATCGAGTAAACAGTATACTCGATCGACACGTTTTCTTTTCGATCGAGAGAATTAATAGTTTAATTTCTTCTCGATCGAGCACCTTATAGAATCGTATTTCCTTTCGTATTCGTTTTCATTTAGATTTATTTTGTTATTTTTAATCTGTTAAAATAACATACAATAGATTTGTAGATGTTTTAATTTAATAAAGATTAGGTTAAAGTGAAAATGGAAATGATGTTGAATGAGTTTATCATTTGAAAGGATATTAATTTTTCCTTATTTTGTCGATAAGGACCATTTTGCCGAAAAAAACTGCCGAATTTTTTTTAACTATTTTTGCCGTGTAATTAATGTGAAACGGTTCACATATGCTAAATATCTTACATTTTAAAGCAGTTTGAAATGTTTTGGATAGTTCATTTTATCAGTAAAATGAATCGAGATTGTAATTAATGTGGGTAATTACAGAATCACCACATAATTATAATCTATGTTAAAAGGGTGGTTTGGATAATAAAACAACGTAATAAATGTATTATGTCTTGCATGTTTTATTATAGTTGGTGCTTTTATAATATCTTTTGATGGTAACATAGTCTTGGATGTATTTTGAGATCTCGAATCTCCATTATTTTGAGTTTTGGGTTTTGAAATTAGTATGTAATAAATAGGATCACAATGTAATTTTATTTGTTGTAATTTCAAAGAAGACTAAAGATGGAGATTGGAGCTCACTCCCGCTACATGGACCAAGAAGGGTGATCAAGTCAAGCTTCGAGGGTCCAATCAGTTGGATTCCAAGTTGTATTTTATTCTTTTTGGTAGGATAGGCCACACTAGGACATGTTTTTTCCTTTTACTTTTTTCATTCTCGTTTACTTTCCATCACATGATAGATAATTGCATCATATTCCGCCTAAACCAAACCACCTAAAAATGCATGAAAATGATTCATACAGTTTGAATATTTTAATCATGGACATACAGATGTCACTCGCTTTTAGGGCCATCACCTTAGTTTAAATCATTCTCGAGTTGCTAGACATTCGTTCACTTAAAATGAATTAAAGTTAAGATGATGGGACCTTCCCCTATAACTAAAATTGAGACTAGTCTTTATAGGGAAAAATACTATGAACCCCTTCTTCGTCGGAAGTCATAATATGACCCCTTCTACGTTGGGTAAGTAGTGAGTGTTGACCTATTTTATCTCAACATTATAGTACGAGTAATATCTCGTGATTATGATGGACTAAAAGATAGAATTTACAGAAATTTATCGACCAGGAATTCTAAAAGTAGAATTAGCCAAGAGATTGGCTTATCAATTTACAGATATTGAGTCTTGGGATCATTTATATAATTCTTGAGGGAGGTCAATTGTATAAATGCACGAGTCATCACATTAAACAGTTTTTCATTAGACTCAAAATTAAAACGATGAATACTTATCATATTTATTTTCTTTTTCACAGTTTTGAATTCGTTATATACAGATATAACTGCTAAATAACAAAATGGCTGGCCATACTGATGACCCAATGCCAAGTGCCACGCTCGGACGTGAGTCCTGGCTTAAAATGTTCATGGACACTATGAATCAGTCAACACGACTGAAGAATAACGGGTCCAACTTTGCGGACTGGGAGGCGGCATTACGGAATGCTGCCATTGCTGACGGTAAGCTCAAGTACTTGACTGAGCCACTACCGCCCAACCCAGGCCCCAATGCAGAAGCTAATGAATCACTTGCTTATAGTGATTTCATGATGGAGGCGAGTGCGATAAAGAACGTGCTCATCTTTTCAATGGAATCAAATTTGCAAAGGCGATTCATTGCCCATGGTGCGAATACGATTTTCACCACGCTCTCTAACGAGTTCTCGAAAGCTCCGAGGATCGTTAGCTATGAGCATACCTGTCGCTTCTTTGAGGCGAAACTCCAGAAGGGCCAAGCGCTTAGCCCACACATTCTTGATATGATTGAGAATGTCGAGAAACTGGAGGCACTTGGTTGCAAAATCGATGAGAAGATCGTCATAGACCGCGTTCTTCATTCACTTCATGATGGTTTTGCCCTTTTCAGGGCAAATTAATATATGAATGATATGAAGAAGAGTCTTCATCAGCTCCACTCACTCCTTGTACAGACAGAGAGTGATCTGAAATTGAGTGGGAGTCTGAAACAGGACGTTCTCATGATTGCCAACAAGGGCAAAGGTAAGGGCAAGGCTAAGGCCAACTAGCTGTACGGAAGCCGAAATTCCAAAAAGCCGGGGCAAGTCAAGAGTGGGCCTGGTGAGACTAGCGTAGCTCCACACAGGCAATACAAAGAGCGTGAAGGTAACAGTGGATTTCCACCATTGCCACAACTTGGGCATTGGTCGGAGAACTGCCCCCCCCTGCCCCGTTTACCGTGAGGACATAAAAGCATGCCCCGTCTCTCCTGTGTATGTCCGTCTTCTTTTATTCATATGATTGAGATTAACCATGCAAGTTTCGGAACTTGGGTACTAGATACTGGTTGTGGTTCTCATCTGTGCAATCATTTGCAGGGCCTAAGAAACATCACAACTCTCGCAAGGGGTGATGTGGACCTACGAGTGGGGAATGGAGCAAGAGTAGCTGCCGTTTCAGTGGGAACATATGTAATCCAACTCCCGAGTGGATTTGAGTTATTTCTGAATAACTGTTACTATGTACCCAGTTTATCTAAAAACATTATTTCAGTTTTCGTACTTGATAAGGACGGTTTTTCGTTTGTAATAAAGGATAATAGCTGTATTTTCTCTTTAAACGAAATGATTTATGGTAAAGCAGTTTCCATGAATGGGATTTATGTTTTAGATCAAACCACAGATATAATACATGTGAGTAGTAAGAAAGCAAAGGTTGGTGTCAAAGATAAAACCTATTTATGGCATTGCCGTATGGGACACATAAATGAAAAACGCGTGAAAAAGCTCATTGACAATGGGACTATCTCCCCATTTGACTATGAATCTTTTGGCACGTGTGAATCATGTCTCATAGGCAAAATGACTCGAATTTCCTTCAAAGGAGTTGGAATGCGCGCTGCTGACCTATTAGGAGGACATGTAAACACCCGGAAATGTACCCTATTTTTCTAGTGAAAATATTTTACGGATACTTTTCAGCAAATTAAGTTTTAATTTAGAATTTATTGTTTCCAGTCGAATTTGGAATTTCCGAGTTCGTATTTGGAATTTCCGCGAGATTCCATGAAAATCCCGTCTTAAGACGAGTTTGACTTTTCTTGACTTCCGAACCGTCTTTGACTTTTTGTTGACTTTTCTCCTACACAACTCACACTACTCCTTAACCTAAATTTCATTCAACACAAAATCAAACACAAACCAAATTTTACTTCTTCCTTAAGAAACTTTGCCTCCATCCATTTTTCGATCTTTGAATCATCGTAACTTCTTCGTTACTTGATAGAATTCACGTAAGTTCGTCTTATTCTTCTCCCCTTACCTTCCTCTATCCGTATTGATATTAAAATCATCGTCTTTCTCGCTTTTCAAACTTTCCGTCTTTCTCAAGATGAATTTTAGTCATCTTTTACGATCTATATGTAGGTGGTGACCTCCAAGATCCCGACAAAGACTACTTTCTAATTGAAGAGGAGCTTGACGATTAGTAGAGACGCTTAAAGGTAACGGTGAAGGGTTACTCGATATCATTTACGTGTTTTATATGTTATCTATGCTAGAAACCGTATTTAGAATATGGTTAGTGAGCTTGGTAAGTGTGTTGATGATGATATATGTTGTATGTTGAGATTTCATATGAGTTTTGATGATTTATGATAATATTGGATGATAATTGAAATTGGTTCCTTATGCAAAAATGGGATTTTCGTATGAATTGGACCCCAGCCGGTCGACCGGCAGCCGGTCAGACCACCGGCTGGGGCAGTGGCTGTATATTGTTGGGTTGTTACGTGATTTTGATATATGACATGGGTCTCAGCCGGTCGATCGGCAGCCGGTCAGACCACCGGCTGAGACACCCCCTTCTTTCTTCCTTATTTTCAAAAGACCCCTTGGTCCCAGCCGGTCGACCGGCTGCCGGTCGACCTGACCGGCTGGGACACACTGCATATTCAAGTTGATTTTCATATGATAGTTGGCCTGAGCCGGTGGACCGGCAGCCGGTCAGCCTGACCGGCTGGCACCGGCTGTATGTTGTTTGTGAATGTTGTTTACGGTTTTCATTTATGATAATTCTAATCGTTCGTTTATCGTATAATTTTACGTAACGACTTATAATATTAATGTTTTGATTATATGATATTTCATTCGCTTTTATCACATGCTTGGTGATGGTTTTTGGTGTGTTCCACTTTGAGTCGGTTTTTACAAATGATACAGTTTGAGCACTATTTTGTCTTGTGCTTTGTATTCTCATTCCCTTGGCTACCTTCCCGTTCGTAAGGCTGGAATGTCGGAACGGAGAGGTATCCTACTGCTTCAATGCATGTGTTAGTGGGCATACGACGACGTTGTTGGGAGTTGAACGCTATGCGTTGTTCGACCCGGCCGTCAAATGTTGTGTACTTGCGAGGTGGTGTTATTTGCATGTAGCGTACCGCTTGTTACGAGGCTTGAGCTCTTTTCCGCCTCTTTCGTGAATTGATCTACCGAATTTGGGGTACTCGGCGTATTCTTTGTAAGACCGAGTCTTGGATGCGAAACGTCATCGCATGTCGAATCGGAAAATGTGATTCCGAGAATCTGGCCAGGTTTAGATTTGGAGCCGTTTAATTATCGTTCCTACCAGAAGGAAATTAGTCTACATATACGAAATGTCATCGTGTATGAGTTCCGGGAAATGTGATCTCGTGGATGCCTGTTAATCATACTTGCCTTGTACACGATGCTAGTGCGTTTCATTTACCGTGAGATTGTCGTCTTTGAGTCGTCGTTCTTTGAATGCGTGATTTCATGATATTATTCATGGTCATTGCATGATTGGACACCGTCAATGTCTTGGTTCGTGAATGGATGATAAGATGTTGTATTTATTGTGATCATCGCATGACTTGACTTGGTTTGTCTGTCGAGTCTCATTCTTATCAATCTTATACCGCTAACGGTGAGATGCAAGCCCTAGTGAGCGTATTCGGTTGCCTAAGAGTGTCTTCCCCGAGTCTTTGAATAACATGATGGTTTCGGATTTGATTTCCATATGATCTTATCATTATATATTGGATTGCCTATCTATTCTTATCGTAACTCACATGGCTATCTATATATGCATGATTTTACTTTTGTATTTCCTTATATGTACGTTTAATGTGATATGGCTGGAGACCCGGGTTACTCCCACTGACTGTGGCGTTCATGTTTTTTCATGATGAACCGGTTTTCTGTGCTGTGGATGACTTTTTGGAGTATGAATGTTTTTTAGGTTCGGGTGTGAGCTTAGCGGGCGTTGTCCCTGTAAGGTTTCCCTCTAACGATTTATCTAGTTTTGCTAAACACTTGTTCTTTGCTAACATTTTAAGAGACCCCGTCTCTTTGTTATTTTCCGCACTTAGTTTGTAATATTTTGACACTCCTCGTTTTATTTAACTTGCATGTATAAAAGTTTTTAAAAACTACCTAGTTCCGCAATATAATTCACATGCTTGTTTGTTTTATGTTTCCGCATTCGCGAGGGTTGTCACAGTTGGTATCAGAGCTTTATCGCTCCTGACGCACACACGTGAACCCTAAACTTAAACTACTTGACCTTGAAATAATCAATGAGAGATGGGTAGACGTAAGGACCTAAGGTGGTAGTCTGTGGTGTACTTGATGTTTGTTAGGTTCTAACTTGTTTGTTTGATTGTGTTGAGTGATGTTATGTGTGTTTGTATCTACCATCTTAAGGTAGATCAATGTGTAACCTAGAAAAGTATCCTTTACCGAAGATTGAAGATTGACAAGCCTAATTAAAGTGTATTTCTTCCTCGTCTATGAATGCTCTCTTCCTTCTATCTTGGTGCTTCTTTCTCTTCCTCTTGTAACATTTTTGTGGATGCCATACCCAATTGTTTGTGGTATATTGTACTTGGTTGGAAGAATTTTAGACTTTGTGGACTATTAGTGTTTGTTAGAATGTATTTGTGATTTGAGGAAAATGGTATAGATCTAATTTCACCCTATGGTGGTGAGAGTTGGTATCCTTGAGGAAAGTATGGTAAAATACGTTTGATGATTTTAATGCTTGATACTTGCCATGACTAATGTGTAAATAGTTCATGATATTCGATGGTGTAAGGTCGAATGAGTTGGCTATGACTTCTTAACTTATTAGTAATTTAGTCTTTTGGACTTAGAAGTTTAGTATTGTTTTGAAGACCATGCTTATGATATGTCTAATTGGTGTAAATAAGAAGTTTTGAATGATATCTTAAGGTGCGAAATGCTTTTGAGATTAAGTGACGTCTTGTGGTGTCCTATTGTGTGTTTGTGAGTATAGGCTTGGTGGAAAAGCATTTGGCTATAGTTCTTGGATTTAAAGATATGATCTTATCTTATGGTATTGGAGACTCGTTTGAAGTAGTAAGGTTTCGTTGTAAGTTGAACCATATTACTTGAGGATTATAGATATGAGCGAGATTCGATAATGTGAGCTATGATGGAAATACCTTTGGGATGTTAATGATGATGTTTGACTTGAGGTTGTACTTTGATAATAATGAACTCGTGGGCTATATGATGTTGATAATGACGTTTTGTTTGGTGTTCTACCTTGTGGCCGTAGGAGTTGAAAAAAAAGATTAGTATGGAGATTTCCTTATTGGTTCTTCGGTTTTTGAAACCTTTAGGAATGTGTCAAATTTTGGAGTTGAGAGAATGTTATTATGCTTAAGTTGCAATTCCGAAATTGGGAATCCGTGTGATATGAAAGGATGGATGAATTGGGTTGTAGTCGATTTATCAAATCTAGTTGTACCTTACTTTGATGATTGTGGTACGATGGTCCCTTGTAAGAGACCTTTGTTATTGGGATGATTTGCTTGCTATCACCCTAAGTCTAAATGGAGAAATTTTGTGGATTAAACCTTGAACCTTTACTCGTGCCATTATCCCTTTCATTTCCATTCTTGAATTTTTTTGTCAAGATTGATCTTTAAGAAATCGCGTGCTCGTATCTTATTTCTTACTCGGATATCTTCATAACTCTACTATCTGATTTGTCTCTTGCTTATGACCTCGTTATTTTCAGCGCCCCTCCCTCGTAATCTCGTTCCTTATTTATTCTCGTGTTCTCCTTGAGATTCCTTGTCATTTCCTATCTTGTTGCTCCTTCATCTTTTCTCTAGTGGATTGCATAGTCCGTTTGTAAGGCTCAAAGAATAAGCGTGATGTAATTTGGGATTCTTTAGTTAGAATATGTGTCCTTGGATTGAGCAAATTTCATGTTGTATTTCATCGTGGGAAATAGGACTTAAGCTCTAGGATGAATCCTAATAGTGATAATGTATCCTCTCTTAGTAGTTTTAGATTTGGAGCTTGGTATTGTAGTGCTATTTTGAGAATTGAGTTGATCATGATAATAACTCGTTGTTGTTGGGTATTATAACGGTTGCTTGGTATATCATTTGGGAATTGGATGTTTTTAATTGGTGGATTCTAAAAGAGACTTTGCTTTAGGATAATTAAGCTGGTACCCAAAGTTTGAGGAGTTTTGTCATAAATGAAAATTGATTCATTTTGAGTTTTAGATGATCTAGATGAATTGAATGGTTGTCTGTTTGCCAAGTGATTGGCCATTTGTGGTTTGGAATTTGTAATTCTCTTTTATTCTTAAGGAATCATAGTTTGAGATTGAGAAATGTTCGTTGCAAGCTTTTGATAGTGAGTGCTCAATTGTTATGGATTATGGAGATAGAATGGTGAACCCATTTATCTTGAGGATTAGTAACCACCGTAGTTTGCTAATGTGACTATTTTATATTTGAGGCTTCGAGCGTAGTAATGATCGAATTAAGGATGTTAAGGCGTATTAAAGAATTATTATATAACCGATAATGGATTGTGAATTTTCCCTCGTCGTGAGACTTTGGATGAGTCTAGTTGGATCCTAGATGATTATGTTTTGTTGCTTTGATTGTGTTTTGACTTTCGAAGATGAGAAAGTTCATTGTAAATTTAGGATAATGAGTTTGAAGTAAATTGGATTAAAGGATTGCATGGTAAGCCCTTTACTTTGTGGTTGTTAGCGATCATGTTTCCCTAGAGATAAATATTTTGTTGGTGGTTTCTAGTAAGGGTTTTGATGAAACTAAGAAGATTAGAGTGCGTAATAAATCTTTCATGTGGATTGTTAGTTGTGGAGTCTACCGTGCCGATGGACCTTAGTAGATTCTAATTGGATTCGAATAATTGGGAATTGTTACTCGAAGTTTCGTGATTATGGAATATTTTTGTAGGATTTCTGATGATTGAAAATGATGAGTTGCAAATTGGGTAAATTGCATTCTCTTGAGGATTTGGTTTATTAGTAGATTTAGTGATGTCGAATTCTTGTAGATCTTCCTGCTGACTTTATCTTGACCTTCCTATTCTTAAGAGTTCCATTTATTTCGTTTTTGCGTGTTTTGTATACATTTTGTTACCCTGAATTGTGCGTGAAATGTGCGAGTCGCTCTATGTACGTGTAATGTCGTGTTATTTTGATTTTATCCTTGAGAAAACTTCCAAATTTTCATATTGTATTTCCAATCTATGGTTTCACCGAAGTTTTAAAGATGGTTTGTGTACCCTCTTTTTGGAGAAAATGGATTTCTTTTGCTTTTATATTTGGATTTTGCGTTTGGTTGGATATTTGCACTTGTTATTGGAGACGTCTGATAACTAGTCTTGCACTTACTAACGTTTGTTTTGAATTCCGATTTCACTATTTCGACTTTAATTTGATTTGGATAATTAGAGTTCTCGTTCGCGACGGGCACTCTTGTGATTCGTAAATAAAGTTTCGCACTTATGAAAAATTTCCTTAAACCGTTTACGAGAAGTACATCATTTCATAAATGTTTTTCATTATAAAGTTTTCGTATTAATTTTGAAAACCGACTCTTGTCCTTGATACTTTTGTTTTCTACTCTCAAGTTTCGAGGACGAAACTTTTTAAAAGGTGGGGTGATTGTAACACCCGCAAATGTACCCTATTTTTCTAATGAAAATATTTTACGGACACTTTCAGTGAAATTTAGTTTTAATTTGGAATTTAATGTTCCGAGTCGAATTTAGAATTTCCGAGTTCGTATTTGGAATTTCCGCGAGATTCCATGTGAATCCCGTCTTGAGCCGTCTTTGACTTTTTCTTGACTTTTGAGCCGTCTTTGACTTTCGTTGACTTTTCCACTTACTCACCCTACATATACTCCCTCATAACCCTAACTCTCTCACAACTCAATCTTCTTCTTCCTCACCATAAACACCAAAACCTAGCCTCCATATTCTTCCAAGTTTAGAATCGTCACTACTCATTCATTTCTTGCTCAAATTCACGTAAGTTCGTCTTATTCTTCCCCTCTTAGCTTCCTCTATCCGTATTGGTAATAAAATTACCGTCTTTGTCGCAGAAAAACCATCCTTAGAACTCCGTCACATATACTTGCTTTTTTTGGGCATGTGACATCCAGTTGGAACCGTAAGAGGATAAGCTATCACCACCATTTGGAATTTCTGCATTTGCATGTCTAGAACTCTAGTTATGACCGTTTGAAGTGGACCCTTGTTTTCGTTGGTTTCCAAACAACGTTGTTTTGGAGAAGTGATCTATGTTTTTATTCATTATGCTTCATAAACTTGTTCTAATCTTATGTTATCATGTATTGACCTCTCTGTTTATCATAATTTAAACTTAATATGATTCCCTATTCTCATGTTTTGTGACGGTTTTTTTGGTAGGGTTGCCCGGCGGGGGACTTGAGTCGGTTTTTACAAATGATAAGGTTTGAGCACTATTTTGTCTTGTGCTTTGTACTCTCATTCCCTTGGCTACCTTCCCATTCGTAAGGCTGGAATGTCGGAACGGAGAGGTATCCTACTTCTTAAATGCATGTGTTAGTGGGCATACGACGACGTTGTTGGGAGTTGAACGCTATGCGTTGATCGACCCCGCCGTCAAATGTTGTGTACTTGCGAGGTGGTGTTATTTGCATGTAGCGTACCGCTTGTTATGAGGCTTGTGCTCTTTTCTGCCTCTTTCGTGAATTGATCTACCAAATTTGGGGTACTCGGCGTCTATGATTGACCGAGTCTTGGATGCGAAACGTGTATCGCATGTCGAATCGGAAAATGTGATTCCGAGAATCTGGCCAGGTTTAGATTAGGAGCCGTTTTATTATCGTTCCTACCAGGAGGAAATTAGTCTACATATACGAAATGGATTGAATCGTGTATGCGTTCAGGGAATGCTTTTCTCCCGTGGATGCCTGTTAATCATACTTGCCATGTACACGGTGCTAGTGCGTTTCATTTACCGTGAGAGATGTCGTCTTTGTGTCGTTGTTCTTGAATGCGTGATTTCATGATTTTATTCATGGGCATTGCATGATTGGGCATCGTCATTGTATTGTTATGTGTGGATGGGTGATTACATGATTGATATTCATGGTCATTCGATGACTTGGCATGGTTTGTTTGTCGAGTCTCAATCTTATCAAACGTATACCGCTAACGGTGAGATGCAAGCCCTAGTGAGCGTATTCGATTGCCTAAGAGTGTCCTTCCCGAGTCTTTGAATAACATGATGGTTTCGGATTTGTATTCTATATGCTCTTAAATCATTATATATTGAATTGCCTATCTATTCTTATCGTAATCTCACATGTATATCTATATATGTATGCTTCTACTTTGGTATTTCCTTCTATGTACGTTTGATGTGATATGGCTGGGAGAACCCGGAGTTACTCCCCACTGATTGTGGCGTTCATGTTTTTCATGAATGAACAGGTTGCTTGCATGGATGGATTTTTGCTTGACATTTTGGGTTCGGGTGTGAGCTAGCAGGCGTTGTCCCTGGATTAAAATACCTCTAGACGATTTTAGCTTATTTGCTAAACACTTTTACTTGTTAACATTTTGGAGAGACTTCGTCTCTTGATGTAGTATAATTCGTACTTTAGTTTGTAATTTTTGACACTCCTCGTATTTTTTCCTTGCATTTATAAAAGTTTTTAAAACTTCATATTTCCGCTATATAATTCACATGCTTGTTTGTTTTATATTTCCGCATTCGCGAGGGTTGTCACAGGGTGAGTTAGATGTGGATGTACTTGGAATCACTGATTGGAATTCTATGGCTCTTGCGTTCTACAAAAGATATTTCCCGCCACAGAAAACCAACGCCAACGGAAGTCAAATCACAAGTTTCAAAGAAAGTCCCACTGAAAACTTTAATGAGGCATGTGTTCGCTTCAAGAAGCTTGTCAAATCCGTTCCACATCATGGTTTTGATACTTGGTTCCTATGCAACCAATTTTACAACGGGTTATATGATGATCAGAGAGCACTGCTAGATTCTGATGTCAATGGAAGATTCCAAATAACACTACCGATGTTAATGCTTGGAAGTTGATTGATGAGATAACTACTCACACTGCTGAGTATGGCAATCCTAGGGTAATGCGAGGCGAGGAGGTTCGGACAATGCCGTTGCAGCTCAGTTGGAGGCATTAACTGCTAAAATTGCCGAATTACAAACTTCCAAATCTCTGGATAAACAAACGGTCCATGCCATGGTTCAACAAGAGCCAACCTGTGAAAGATGTGGTACCATGGGGCATAATGCAGTAGAGTGTATGAGTACGGTTGAACAAGTACTTGCCTTTCAATCCTTTAAGCAAGGTACACTGTACTCAAACTTTTATAATGAAAGGACGAGAGAGCATCCAAATTTCTCCTACCGAAATCAGAATTTTCTTAATCCTACCCCGCCACCACCTCAGCAACATGGTTCCTCTTATGTGATTCTTTAAAATCGCAATTCTTAAGGCAATTATAACCGTCCAAATCAAGGAGGCTAAAACTTTCAACAAGCTCCACCTCCACCACCTCCAAGTAATGATATGGCGGAATTAAAAGCCATGTTATTGCAGCAAAGTCTCATGATACAACAAAAGCAAGATGCTCAGATCTCTCAATTGCTCGCACATTACAAGATAGTGGATACTCAAATTTCCCAATTGGCAATTTAAAATCCACACAAACAACCGGGTAATCTTCCTCCTCAGGGACACCCTCCACATGAAAAAGCCAATGCTATTACTTTTAGAAGTGGGACCCATTACAAAGGCCCGGAAATGAAAGGGGATGAGAACGATGAAAGTATGGAAGTTGCTCGTCAAGATTCGGAAAACAGCGAAAAAGTGCCTGAAAAGGAGGTTGCTCGATCGAGCAACACCCCTTTGCTCGATCGAGCAACCCAGGAAAAATCCGAAAAATCTGCTCGAGGAGTTCCTGAAAGTTCCTGTTTTGACAAACTCGATCGAGCAACTCCATCTACAAAAGCAAAAGAAGCCGAGCCAATCACAATTACACTTTCTTTTCCTAACCGCCAACATAAATCCGAGCTCAATAAACAATTTGAAAGGTTTATAGAAGTGGTCAAGAATTTGCAAGTGAGTGTACTGTTTACCCAGTTGATCACTCAAGTGACGGCTTATGCAAAATTTATGAAGGACATATTGACAAGGAAGTGGTCTTTTAATGAAGTGGAGACGGTTGCATTTACTGAGGAATGCAGTGTTGTGTTACAATCCAGATCACCACCTATGCTAAAGGATCCAGGGAGTTTTTCTATTCATTGTAATATAGGATGTTTAGCTATTGATAAAGCCCTTTGTGATCTAGGGGCTAGTGTTAGTGTAATGTCATTTTCTATATGTAAAAAGCTAAATATGGGCCAACTTACTGTTACAACCATGACCTTACAAATGGCCGACCGTTCTATTAAACACCCTTTAGGAATTGTAGAAGACGTACCGGTTAGAGTAGGGAAATTTTTCATACCAGTTGACTTCGTCGTCTTAGATATGGCTGAGGACACCCAAATTCCTATCATCTTCGGGCGACCATGCCTCCATACTGCGGGGGCGGTTATAGATGTTAAGAATGGGAGACTTACACTAAAAGTGGGGGATGACACTATCACTTTCAACTTAGATAATGCAATGAAACACCCCATGCTAGAAGAGACATGTCATAGAGTCGATATTGTAGATTTGAATGTTGATGACTGTCTTTCTTTATGTTTGAATAGGGATCCTCTGGAGATCGCCTTAATTTTCAGCACTGCACAATCTCGAAGCTCACGGAGTAAGGAAGTAGTTGAGATGAAAAAACTGCTGGCAGGAGAAGAATGTAACTTACAAAAGGTGTATAGCTTAGGTAACCCCCCTAAGGTTACCGAGGTAAAGAAACCTTAACTTAAACCCCTCCACCCTCATCTTAAGTATGTTTTTCTTTATTCCCATGAGATTAATCCTGTAATTGTCAGTGCTAACCTATCTGAAAGCCAACTTACTGATTTATTGGTAGTTTCAAAAAGACACAAGAAGGCTATAGGTTATAGCATTGACGATTTACAAGGTATTACTCCTGACTTTTGTATGCACCGTATCCACTTAAAAGAAGACCATAAACCTTGTAGGCAGGGTCAATGTCGTTTGAACCCCACTATGCAAGAGGTAGTTAGAAAAGAGGTGCAGAAATTGTTTGATGCAGGGATCATATACTGTATTTCTGACTCAAAGTGGGTTAGTCCTGTTCAAGTAGTCCCTAAGAAGGGAGGGACTACGGTCGTCACAAATGAGAAAAACGAGCTCATATCTACTAGACTAGTGACAGTGTGGAGGATGTGTATTTATTATAGGAAGCTTAATGTAGCTACTAGGAAAGACCACTTCCCTCTTCCCAATATTGACCAAATCTTAGAGTGTCTAGCGTGTCATAATTTTTTTTGCTATCTAGATGGCTACTCGGGATTCTTTCAGATCCCTATTTATCCTGACGATCAGGCAAAGACTACCTTCACATGCCCTTATGGTGTCTTTGCTTAATGAAGAATGCCTTTTGGGTTATGTAATGCCTCCCCCACTTTTCAATGTTGTATGATGGCTATTTTCTCTGATTGTATCGAGTCTATTATTGAGGTCTTTATGGATGAATTCAGTGTTTATGGTGTTGGAGCCAGTATCCTCCACAGTTAGTGCAATAACATAAATAAACCTCTGTAGGTTCACAGGGTATACTTTGTATAATAATCAGTTGATTAACGTTTATCAATAACGGTTGGCTTGCTAGATAAGTTTGACGTTATTGTCATACAGATGGCGGTGATCAACTGGTCCCTAAAAGTCACACCTATAGGATGTGTTTGAAAGATGTGATTATTTGAGAAAATAATCATATTGATACCCTATTATATGACTAAAAGGATAGTCAGTGTATTTGACTAAAAGGTTAGTCAATGTGATGATGAGACGATTATTTAATAATGATTAAATATAGTTAGCTGAGACGAATTAACTGTAATTCGTAAATTAAATATAAAATGTTATATTTAATTGTTGTATATAATGTAAGCTAATTAAACATAAACCATTATAATTAATTGGCAAATTATAAATATATGGATATTTATAATTAATGATGTATTATAATGTCGGTCCATGTTAAAACGACGATTATAATATATTACATTATATTGGAAGCTAAAATGAACAAAAACGAATGTATCCAGATACACTCGGTTTTTAGTCAATGGGTAGTTATTTTGAGAAGACAAAAATCTCCCCATATAAAACCTACTAATGTGCCGTGAGAAATACAAGCAAGAGAAGGAAAAATTGAGATTTTACTTTTCCTAACCTAATTTCTCACTACTGCCTCCATCATTCACACAGAGACAAAATTTAATAGTAACTTTTGACAAAACACAAAAACCTTCTTCTCAACAGTGAGATCGTGTAAGAGGTTTACTTTCTAGCAAAAGAAAAGGGTATTTCTCGGAGCATCTTGGGTGCAACGATTAGGAGGATATCTACCTTGATATCTCTGTTCTTTACACCAATTGCTAGGACCGGAGGTTGATTACTAAATCTCTACTCTTTTCTTGTTTTCGTTTATGACTAGTATAATCAAATTATTACTTTTCGTTATAATCCTATAATAATTGTTTTGTGGTAATACCGATTTCCCACAAGTGGTATCAGAGCATAGGCCACGAAATTGTTTTAATTTGATTTCATAAACCGAAACTGTTTATGCCGCTGTGTTTTTGACTCGATCGAGGACTTTAGTGTCTCGATCGAGCAGTTTTTGTGAGTGTTTGTCTCGATCGATGGCTTTATTTGCTCGATCGAGCAGTTTTCTAAAATGTTTGGTCGATCGAGTACTTGTGTTCGCTCGATCGAGCAGTTTTCTCAAAGTTTTGGTCGATCGAGTGATGTTTATACTCGATCGAAGTCCCTGTTTGTATCGACTAGGAAGAATTAGTCGATCGAGAGACTTTATTGTTTAATTTCTTCTCGATCGAGTACTTTACAGAATCGTATTTCCTTTCGTATTCGTTTTCATTTAGATTTATTTTGTTATTTTAATCTGTTAAAATAACATAGAATAGATTTGTAGATGTTTTAATTTAATAAAGATTAGATTAAAATGAAAATGAAAATGATGTTGAATGAGTTTATCATTTGAAAGGATATTAATTTTTCCCTATTTTTGTCGATAAGGACCGTTTTGTTAAATAATTTTTTTTTTGCCGAAAATTTATGCTTGAAAAAAAAATTCTGTTTTTCGTGTTCAAGTTTTTGGCCTTTAATTGTACATCATTCGGATTGTGTATAATTAATGTGAATCGGTTCACATATGCTTAATATCTTACATTTTAAAGCAGTTTGAAATGTTTAGGATAGTTCTTTTTATCAGTAAAATGAATCGAGATTGTAATTGATGTGGGTAATTACAGAATCACCACATAATTATAATCGATGTTAACGGGTGGTTTGGATAATAAAACATCGTAATAACTGTATTATGTCTTGTATGTTTTTATTTTAGTTGGTGCTTTTATAATGTTTTTGGATTGTTTGAATGATTTTTAACGTATTTTTACAATCAGTTGTAACTTAGTGTGGCCTTAGTAGATTGTGTTACCGTAATGATGGTAACATAGTCTTGGATGTAATTTGAGATCTTGAATCTCCATTTTTTTAGTTTTGGGTTTTGAAATTAGAATGTAATAAATACGATCAATGTAATTTTATTTATTGTAATTTCAAAGAAGACTAAAGATGGACATTGGAGCTCACTCCCGCACATGGACCAAGAAGGGTGATCAAGTCAAGCTTCGAGGGTCCAAGCAGTTGGATTCCAAGTTGTATTTCATTCTTTTTGGTAGGATAGGCCACACTAGGACATGTTTTTCCTTTACGTTTTTCATTCTCGTTTACTTTCCATCACATGATAGATATAATAGCATCATATTCCGCCTAAACCAAACCATCTAAACCTAAAATGCATGAAAATGATTCATATAGATTGAATAATTTTAATCATGGACATACAGATGTCACTCGCTTTTAGGGCCATCACCTTAGTTAAATCATTCTCGAATTGCTAGACATTCGTTCACTTAAAATGAATTTAAGTTAAGATGATGGGACCTTCCCCTATAAATTAAAATTGAGACTAGTCTTTATAGGGAAAACTACTATGAGCCCCTTCTTCGTCGGAAGTCATAATATGACCCCTTCTACGTTGGGTAAGTAGTGAGTGTTGACCTATTTTATCTCAACATTATAGTACGAGTAATATCTCGTGATTATGATGGACTATAGATAGAATTTACAGAAATTTATCGACCAAGAATTCTTAAAGTAGAATTAGCCAAGAGGTTGGCTTATCAATTTATAGAAATTGAGTCTTGGAATCATTTATATAATTCTTGAGGGAGGTCAATTGTATAAATGCACGAGTCATCGAATTAAACTGTTTTTCCTTTAGACTCAAATTTAAAACGATGAAACTTATCATATTTATTTTCTTTTTCCATAGTCATATATTCAGATATAACTGCTAATAACAAATGGCTGGCCATACTGATGACCCAATGCCAAGTGCCACGCTCGGACATGAGTCCAGGCTTAAGATGTTCATGGACACTATGAATCAGTCAACGCGACTGAAGAATAACGGGTCCAACTTTGCAGACTGGGAGGCTTCATTAAGGAATGCTGTCATTGCTGACGGTAAGCTCAAGTACTTGACTGAGCCACCACCGCCAAACCCAGGCCCCAATGCAGGAGCAAATGAATCACTTGCTTATAGTGATTTCGTAATGGAGGCGGGTGCGATAAAGAACGTACTCATCTTTTCAATGGAATCAAATTTGCAAAGGCGATTCATTGCCCAAGGTGCAAACAAGATTTTCACCACGCTCTCTAACGAGTTCTCTAAAGCTCCGAGGATCGTTAGCTATGAGCAT
>JAIUZE010048572.1:0-45040 GCA_022085475.1 Heliosperma pusillum
ATCTCGTGGATGCCTTTTAATCATACTTTCCATGTACACGGTGCTAGTGCGTTTCATTTACCGTGAGAGATGTCGTCTTTGTGTCGTTGCTTTTGGATGCGTGATTTCATGATTTTATTCATGGTCATTGCATGACTTAGCATCGTCAATGTTTTGGTACGTTTGAATGGATGATAATATGATGGATTTATTGTGATCATCACATGACTTGGCATGGTTTGTTTGTCGAGTCTCAATCTTATCAAACTTATACCGCTAACGGTGAGATGCAAGCCCTAGTGAGCGTATTCGGTTGCCTAAGAGTGTCTTCCCCGAGTCTTTGTATAACATGATGGATTCGGATTTGTATTCCATATGCTCTTATCATAATACATTGAATTGCCTATCTATTCTTATCGTATTTCACATGTATATCTTTATGTATGGATGCTCTACTTTTGTATTTCCTTCTATGTACGTTTAATGTGATATGGCTGGGAGAACCCGGAGTTACTCCCCACTGACTGTGGCGTTCATGTTTTTCATGGATGAACAGGTTGCTTGATTGGATGGCTTTTTGCTTGTGGTATTTTGGGTTCAGGTGTGAGCTAGCGGGCGTTGTCCCTGGATAAAACACCTCTAGACGTTTATTAGCTAGTTTGCTAATCACTTTGATATTGATAACATTTAGAGAGACTTCGTCTCTTTGTAGTATTTTATATCTTGGTTTGTAATTATTGACATTCCTCGTATTTCCATCTTGCATGTAAAAAGTTTTAAAAACATCGTATTTTCCGCTAATTAAATCACATGCTTGTATGTTTTATTTCCGCATTCGCGAGGGTTGTCACAACAAAGGCTTAGATGTTATGAGCATAGAGATTGAAGTATTTTATGAAGAAGAAAGGATAAGAAGAACACCCCTGGGCGGGGTGAAATGAGCCCCGTGCGGGGACAATGACACATGAAGCAAGAGATGGCCAGAAGGACTCCCCCAGGCGGGGGAAGTTATGTACCCGGGTGGGGAAACTGATACTTGAAGCAAGAATTGGGCAGAAGTACTCCCCCGGGCGGGGGGAAATTGTACCCGGGCGGGGGGACTGCGAAAACTCCTATTCAAGTTTTGGAAACTCCAATTTAGCTTAGTTTCCAAGTTTTAATAAAAGACCTATTATTAAGAAACTCTTAAATACTTAGTTTTACATACATTGTTTTTATCTTATGCTAAAAATATCATTAGCCCTAATTACAAGAACTCTCTAGATTAAGATTTAATTACTTCGCTCTTTGGATTATTGCAATTATATTCAGTTCTATTCAACATTCAGGTTCTTTAATTACAAGTATTATTTCATCTATTCTTTTAATTATGTCTTATATTATTTTAATTATGAATTGTTTGTCTTCTTTTATTATGAGTGAGTAGTATCCCATCTAGGGTTCGTAGGATTGTTGTAGGGATGACAAGCATGAATTGAATTGTTAATTTTGATTACCTAATTGGTATCTCGGATTTAGACAAAGATTTATATTGAATTAGGTTATTGTTTTTGATTGAATGAATCTAAAAGCAACTTAATTGTTCAATGGGAATTGAGAATTGTTTTGTGACGAGATTTATCCACCAAGTTCATCATCTAATAATAGGTTAAAGCTAAATCAATTTGTGGAAGCAAGGCGGTTTAGTTTAGAAAATTAATCTTATCTTTGATTATTAGTTATTCATGGAAGTGTCTAATTGATAATTAGGACTTAACTATCAACTTAATGCCTCTACTTGGTTAATTTACTAATGGAAGTAGGTAGGTTGATCAATATTAGGGAGGTTAATTGACTCGGAAGAGTTATTAATAGCAAACTAGGTAGTGTCTAATCCGAGTAGTGATTTGGTAATTATTTATCTTTAGTAGAGCTTGTCGACCTATAACGAGACTATGGACCTTAGACCTTTTAGTTATTGATTAAAATCGTTGTTATTTGCTTATAAATTTAGTCTAGTTAATTCTATATTACTGATTCCTCGTAGCTAAAGTATAATCTAATTCAACTAGTACTTAACTTTACTTCCTTGAGATCGACTCGTAAGCATCTACAATTGACCCGTACGCTTGCGCTATATTTAACTGAACAGGTGGGATGTTGGACTTTGTGGGAACATCGAAACAAAGTCAAGTCAATGCGACTAGGTTTGGAATTTGAGGAGGAGTAGTGCATCGAATGCTGGACGTGGTGGAGGAATCCAAGGGAGGGGATGGGTAAGAAAGAAGGACGGCTTGAAGGACGATATGAAGCAGGTTGTAGGAAGAGAGGGGTGGATGATGGATCCAATGGGGTATGTTAAAGTCAATGTTGATGCCGGGTTAAGGAAGATGAGGGGTTGGTGATTGGTGGGGATTGGTGTAGTATGAAAGGATAAGGGTGGATTGGTTTTATGGGAAATGTCGCACAATTAGAAACAAGTTTGAGAGGCGCATGAGACAGAAGCGATAACTTTACTCGAGGGTTGGAAGAAGCAGAGAGGAATTGACATGCCAATGTAATTATCGAGAGTGACTGGCTAAATGAGATCGAGACGCTAAACGGAAAGAAGAATGGGAGAAGCGGTCTACACTTAATTATTGATGATAGTTTATCCATTTGTAATTCGTTTAATTCCGTGATTTGGTCTTTTACTAGTCTAATTAATAGTTGTGTAGCGCATGCATTAGCACATGTAGAGCCTAGAGTATTGGGTACAACTTTGTGGTCGGAGGGCCTTCCACCAATTGCAAACAATGTTGTACTCTTTGATCTTTCTTTAGTATTAAGCTAATCTTTGGCTTCGAGTATTTTTCAAAAAAAAAACAACCAAATAGGAAAATATATCGAATTCAATTGAATAGAGATACTATTTGAATGTGATACAACATTTTTACGTGTATTCTTTTATTCCTTACAACTTATAAGCATACTTTGTAAATTACTTGTGTTCCAATTTCCAAATAGAAAATGTCTATATATAAGATTATAAATAATGTTGAAATGTTCTCACCCTTATATTATAGTCATAGAAAATGTCATAAAAAGTGATGATTACCACCAATATGGACAGACTGACAGAGGTATTGATGTGTAAAGAATGTAAACTATCCTAAACAAATGTATTTCTTGTAGATTAAGGCTTCAAAATGTTGGTCAAATGTTGCATTTCATAAGTTGATAATTGAAGATAAGTTCAAATAATGAGATGTCAAAACAAGAAAAAGTTGTTAAAAGGAAGGAGATTCTATGAAACACTAAGTTTGCTCACTTTGTTGAGTATATATAAAGCTGTGACCCAAACTCCCATCATCTGTTGTTAGGCTTTTATAGTGATCGACATCTGAATTCCTGATTAAGTTGAGTATTTGGGGCTTCCATTGATGTCCCACTAACACAACCAGACAAACTCGGCTACTTCTAACTTCGTACTTGTGTAAATCATTCTTCTTTCTTATTAGTCTCTTGAAAGAAACCTCTATGGCCAATGAGAATTCATCTTTATGTTATTAAAGTACTTTTATTATTACGTTTGGAAGTGAAGTGAATATGTGTATTATCCACGCTTTAAACCTACATGGTTTGCTGTTCTTTACGGGGTTTTGTGTAATGAGATATATTAAGGTATAGAAATAATCAATTATTGGGATTCAGTCATCAACTTAAATTTTTAGGTGAGATGATTTTCTAATGTATATTTGTGGACACATGAGTAAACCACGTTGATAATTAAGATAAGTCATTCTATTAGTGCATAAATCAAAGGACACTTGAAAAATGTTCTCGTGGTTTTTCATACAAATATATCTTGCTTATATTACTGATTAAAAGTTACTGAAAATAAAAACATAAATAAGTTGTCATTTTCGATTTTGAGATCAAATAATATTTTTTTAAAATTAAGTTTGAAATTAATATGACATTATCATCTGTTCGTCAAGTATAAAGTACCAATTTAAACATAATAGGTAAATTAATGTAGCTTTAACCGTATAAAATGAATGAGACATAAGCTACAACGAAATTAAAGAACTTCTTTAAGTAAATTTTATTTCGAGTTATAACTTTTTCGATTTGCAACATTTTAAACGAATTTCGCCCTAACATTGGTAAGAAGTGAGAAGGTTATATCACGTACATAAAGAGACAAGGTGCATGATCGGGTGATGAAGCGCATGCTAAGAGTGTGCTATAAAGCATGCAATGGTGATGGTTCTAAATGAAGTTAGGTTTACAATTTATGTTTAGTATATGTTTCTGTTACTTTCACGATGATATGTATCATATTGTTTAATGTTTGTGTGCAATTTGCATCATCTCTTACCCAACAAATTGATTTGACCATTTCATCATATATTATATTTTACTATATAGTTTGTCTTGCTTAAGACGGATCAAGCCCCCTCACAAAAGAGCAAGTGGGCAAGTGGGGAATGAGGGATTATGCTTATCCCCACTTGCTCCACTGACTTTTATGTGAAGAGACTTAACTTGTATAAAACAATAAAATAGATTATCCATTTAAAACAAGAATTTGTGTTTATTATATTGTTTTATTATTTTAAGTTGTGTAACAATTTGGACCTTGGCTCAAAGCGTTGACACCATAAAGTGTCCCACCAAATGTTTTTTCAACTTTACACTTCATAATTTAAAGATGGAGGTCCCGACTTAATCAACTTGCTTGCTTTAGCTACATACCCATGATGTCACTTGGTTTATTGGTTACTCCGTAATATATATAGGCAAAGTTTATAAACCTTTCTCCATGCCTACACCATGCTCATGTTTCGTTGGAAATGTAGGTTGGAAAGAACACACTATGGCCTATGGAGTATGGAATATGAAGCATTGCGATAAAATTGAATTATGTTTTTTCTTTTCACCTACTTCGACTCTAGAATATTATCTTAAGAGAGTATGGATCTCAAATATTTAAGAGGAGGAGGGGTAAACTGAGACCAATTTAAAATTTTTAAATTGAATTATATGTCTTAATATTATTAGCTTATTGATTAAGTAATAATATGTAAGTGATATTGCGAGCAAAAGCAAAATTAGTTGCGAAAACTGATAAAGTAAATAAACAAAACAAAGCATAAAAATCACACAACAATTTTTAACGTGGTTCGGCACCCAAAGGCCTACGCCCACCTCTTCTCATTAATAATTCTTAGTACAAACTCGAATTACAAGTTATTTTCAAATGTGGTAGCTTTGGATACCACTATGTATCCTCTTTCTCTTTTTGTTGGAAAACAATTTCGAGTAGTCAAGTTCCTTCAAATGTTCTCTTAAGAAGAACGGATTAGGAACAAGTTCAAGCATTTTAGAGAAGATATAAAATAGTATCGAGTTAGATCAAGATTAAACTAAAATTGTTGGAGCTTAATTAAAAATGTTTTGCAAAATAAAAGTGAAAGCACGAAAAGTTCTTAATCAATTTTGCAACATGTTTACTTGAAAATTCTCGAGAAAAACATTGGAGAAAAATGCCAAGTGATTGGTTGTGGGGAACAATTCTTGTAATTGCGAAAAATGATAAAAGTAAATAAACAAAAGAAAGTATAAAAATCACACAACAATTTTTAACGTGGTTCGGCACCTAAAAGCCTACGCCCACCTCTTCTTATTAATAATTCTTAGTACTAGCTCGAATTACAAGAATTGTTCCCCACAACTAACTCTGATTGTGCTAACTTTGGATACTACTCCTTATCCTCTTTCTTTTGATGTTAAAAAGCTTTCTATTAGCCAACTCCATCCCTTCAAATGTTCTCTTGAGAAGAACGGATTAGGAACATGTTCAAGCACTTTAGAGGAGAGATAAAATAGTATCGAACTTGACCAAGATTAAACTAAAATTGTAGGTGCTTTTCTAAAAATGTTTTGCAAAATAAAAGTTAAAGCACGAAAAGTTCTTAATCAATTTTGCAAAAATGTTTACTTGAAAATTCTCGAGAAAAATGTCAAGTGATTGTTGTATTTGTATAAGAGGAAGAATCTTCCTAAAAATATTCCAAACATCTCATTTATGTAATAAGTCTCTTTATTTTTTAAATGATTGCATAATCTAGAAAATGGGATAATATAATATGTAGCAGATACTATTCTATTCCTAATGATTACATAATTTAGGAAATGAAATAATATAATATCTCAAAGATATTATTCTATTATTATTTTTCCTAAATGATTATGTAATCTAGGAAATGAGAATATAATATCTCAAAAGATATTGTTTTATTATTCATTTCCTAAATTGCAGTAATATAGTAGGGGTATTGTATGAATTTTAATCAACTGAATTTTAAGATAAATAAGGACACAAGAGGATATAATTATAAACTAAATTCCACAGCTTAACACAGGAAAATAGCTAACAATTTGAACAGATTGAACTCATTCAGCACAGTCAAGCACATGTAAATAACTTGAGCCAACATAAAGACAAAAACCCCCACATTCTGAGCACATGGATGCTTAACCTTACACCCACAGCCCAACACAGGGTATTACCAGGCTTGACTTCTAACTACAGCCTAGCACAAGTTGACAAGATTTAAGAAATGAGAAGAATTCTCAGGGTTTTTTCATTCAAACATAACATGCTTCTTACAGGGATGCAAGGGTCCTTGTTTAGGCCTCTTGTTGTCAATACAAACCCTAAAATATCATCTAAATGCCAAGATTAATCATAGGATACAAACAAATTACTAACTATATCTTACAAACTGAAGTAATAAGATAAACAACCGAAATAGAAAAAAGTATGCAAGCATTTGACAGTGATGTGCTGCAGCATTGGATGTAGTTGAGTCTTGGCTTGGGGCTTGTGGACGAGCTGCATTAATAGCTCCCTTGACCTTCCTCTGATCTTCTTCTAAGAGTGGGTAAGACAACCAAAAGAACTTTTGGAGATGGTCCTTCAGTGTCTAGCCAATAATGGCAAATTTACTTTATGCTTTTCCTGCAACTGATTTCAATCTGATTTTTGTGATGGTTTGGGTGTGAAATGGACCTGACTCCCTAGGACTTTTTGGACTTAGTTGAGTAAGGTTTCAGCTGGTCATGGTGGCAGTTGGTGGTTCATGCTCCTCTGGAAGTTGTAGCCTCTCAAAGTGGCTCCTACAGTGGTGGTGTGTAGGACACTGTCAGAGTGACTGTGGTCTTGTTTGTGGCTAGAATTGTCTGCTCCCCTAGCCTTGTCTAGGCTATCAATGACTTGCCCCTGGCGTGTTCTTGGTTAACAATGTCTTACTCCCTGGCCCTTGCCCTGATAGCGCTGCCATGTCTCTCAGCTCCTGCTGCATAAATGATCAAGTAATCTAGGAAACGAGATAATATAATATATAAACAGATATTATTTTATTATTTATTTCCTAAATGAATATGATGTGGGAAGATATATTTTAAGGAATTTAATATTATTTAGAATTTTCAAGAAGAATAATATTCTTTTAGGCTATTCTAAAATCATCTTATAATGATAACCTTAGGATAGAAGATATTGATAGAGATACAAATCTTTTCCACAAAAAAGTAATTTCTCAAATCTTTTACTAAAATATATTGATAGAATTAATGTTCTTTTAAACAAAATATTTTCTAAGTTCCCACAATAATAATTTATCAAGATAATTCAAATGACATTTACAATAATCGTAGTTGTTTAAAATAAGACAATTCTAGACTAGTATAAATACCATACCAATTATCATTAATCAACTTCTTTACCTATGATATCTCAACTCTCTTCAACATTTTTCAAGCATATGAACTTCCATCTTATCCTTCAAGCTCTATGTCAATGTCGATATTTCATTAACCTATAAAATAGGTTAAACACTAAAGAGAAACAATATCATTAGTAGCATGAGAATAAAAGATTTATCATCATTAAAACATTCCTAGTACTTACTAAAGTCTACATGCTCATCGAATATTTCTAATGTTTTTGTGGTGGCAGAAGCTTGCATTGGCTCATTGCCTCTTCTTGCTACATCACAACATTCAGAAGTGGTTATGGTTTTCACCAGAAAACTAGTTTTTGTATCCATGAAATTCACGTGCGTGTTTGAGTTTTATTATGTAAACTTACGCATAAATATAACTTTATTGGTTTGGAACATATTGACATCTTGATTGTCTTATATTGCATATATATACTTGTAAATAGCTAATAATGATTAACGCCTAAAAAGAGGAGGGTATGAATTAGGTGTAGTCTTTAAAAAGTTTCTCCTAAACTTGGTTATATGATAATGCAAATTAGAACTTGAAGTACATGCTACATTCTTGGATGCACTTAATGGTCTGACTACTCCAAAGGGGGGAGTGGAACATAGTGGTAAGGACCCCCTAGTATTGATCATAATGCATAACATTGGTTTTTGGAAAGTGAGGGGTCTTAATTACCTGAATAAACAAAAACGGTGAAGTGATTTATGCAAAATAATGGTGTAGGGTTATTTGGCCATTTGGAAACAAACATAAAACCTAGGAATATGCTAAATAAAAACACTTCTCTCTGTGAGGGTTGGAGTATATCAACTAATTGTAGTAAGCATAGAAGAGGGAGAATTTGGATTATGTGGAAGCCTGATTGTTTCAACCTCCAGTTTCTTTCTTATGGTGCCCAATACATTCATATGCTAGTGGAATCAAGATATGAGAATAAGAAATTTTTACTAACAATGATTTATACCTTTAATGGGATCAATGAGAGACTAGATTTGTGGCAGTTCTTGAAGGGGGCAGGAAAGGTCTTGTGATGTCGTGGTTAAGGGCGGGTGATTTTAACACAGTTCTCTCCCCTCTCTCACATGTGGAGAGGTTAGGAGGTAATTCATCTGATGATGCTGAAATGGCTCACTTTCAAGACTGTGTGTCTATCTATGGAATGAAGGACATTAATGATATTGGAGCTTTGTTTACGTGGTCAAATAAGCAGGAACCAGTGGACAAAGTTTTCACTAGGTTGGATAGGGTGATGGGTAATCGGGATTTGATGACTACCTTTGGGGATTATATGGCTAATTTCCACCATGAGGGTATCTTTGATCATTGTTCATGTACCATTGTTGATAGCAAATCTGATTTTGGTGGAAGGAAAATGTTGGACCTATTTTATAGTTTTGATAATGACATGTGTTTACTTGATAATGTACTTTACTTGATATATCATATGCATGCAATTGTGTGCTTTAGTCTTATCATAGCTAACAACAATTACAAGAAAGAAGATCAAAGTTATAAGAGCTTAAAGCATAACTTTGAAGATGTCTGTGAGACAAAGTTATAGGAGCTTGAAGTATAACTTCAGAAGTTCCTATGCAAAGTTATAGCTACCTTGGTTATAACTTTAAAGAAACAATTCAAGCAAGATCTACCTCAAATTACACAAGACTCAAGATGGAGGGTCTTTGTGATCAAGATGAAGACATGATCTGTATACTGAAGATCTTTGTGAATATTAGATAGTATAGGTCGTAATTCGGTAACTATTCCATTAGAGTGATTTTAAGTTTGTAAAGTTATGACTCACTTATAACTTTACATACTAAAGTTCAAAGTTATAGCTTTAACCTATAACTTTGGATGATGAAAGTTGATGCATGATTTTGGAAATAAATATTTTAAATGTTTTCAAAAAGAGAAAAAGTATTTTTATATTTATCAAAAGTTTAATAGATGATATATTATGAGATTCTATTGGTTAGTAATACAACTTATGAGTTGTCATGTTACCTAGGGTTTCTAATATATTCTATCTCAATTTGTTGTTAACCTAATAAGCTCACCTAGTGGTTGTGCCACCTAGGGTTTTATGAGACCCATGGATTGTGCCTCCTAGGGTTGCGCGCTCCTAGGGTTTCGTGGTAGTAAGGATTTCGGCCACCATAGGAATGTTTCCTTGTTTACCTTAACCTAGGATTCTAATAATATCTTTACAACAATATTTTGAGATATTAGAGATAAATATATTTCTAAAAGATAAAGCAAATAATATTTTGAGATATTAAAGATAAAAATCTTTCTTAAAGATAAAGTTAGGATTTTAGATTTTATATCTCCTATGCTTCCACTATAAATACTCATCCTATCTCAATCATTCAACATCGATTTTTATGCAATTGGGAGAATTTTACAAATTGTTTTTAAACAAACTTTGAGCAAAATATTTATTATTTTTAGTGTTTGTTTTTACGAAAAAGTCGTGCATCATTATTGTCAATCGCTCACGTGAAATACGTTATTGGATAATAGTACATAACATAATCTTACTTATTCTTTAACGAGAATTCTTGTGAGTTATATTGTACTTTCTTATTAACGTAAGATAGTATAGAGTATTTAGCGATACTCAACTTGAGTTATAATCATAGTTGATTATGCGATTGGGTTGATAATTTTTATAATCCGGAGAAAGGTACTAAAGATTATTAATCGAGAATAGTGGACGTAGGTTTCGACTTGTGAAACTGAACCACTTCAAAAATCACGTGTGCCTCTCTTTACTTTTCGTTATTAATACTTACTTTGATTAATTAATTAGTTGATTTTAATCTATAAGATTAAATAATTAATTACATATTACCTCTTTCGTATTCGATCAATAAACTCTACAGAAAAGCTTTAAGTACTTGAACATGTAGGGTGAGATGTTTAAAGAGTATGTTACTAGAATTTGGAATAGAAGGTGTAATGGCACTAAGATGTTTCAAGTTAATAGGAAGTTGAAGGACCTTAAACCAGTACTGAAGGATTTCAACAAGAATTGTTTTTCTGACATAAAGAATATCACAACTATTAATGGAGCTTTGTTAGAGAAATTTCAAAAAGTGATGATTGATAAGCCGAGGGATAACCGGAGATGATGGATTTAATTATTGCCAGAGACAGTTTTCTTATTCAGAAAGATAAGATCCAATGGTCTTTGGAAGGGGACATTAACTCTTGTTTTTTTCACAATTCCATTGAGAAAAGAGTAATGCAGAATAAGGTGTTAACCATTGAGGATCATAATGGTAATTTATGTACTGAATGGTATCAAATCAAGACTGCCTTCTTGGATTATTATTCAAACTTGCTTGGTACACATAAACCTGTTGATGATGTCAATATGAGGGTGGTTAGGAAGTGAGGATGGTGTACAACTGCATGTACAAATCCGGTTAATAATAGAAGGGAAGATGGGTTAGTTGACATCCCATTTCGCATCTTACCACTTGGTTTCTGCCCCTCATTTGACCCAAGCGACCCCTTTAATGGTGGTGATGGTGGTGATGGTGCCGTAGTTACCAACCCTTGTTTATGATGTTAGATTTTTTTAACTTATTTGTTTAACTTGGATTATGTAATTTGAATTAGATTGTCATCTTGAATTATGTAAGTTTAAATTATGTAACTTGACTTTATTCTCATTTTGTGTATGAAAATTGGTATGTTAATGACTTAACGGTCTTGTTGTTGTTGATGTTGATGTTGACTTGTATACAGACTTTTATGCAGGTTTTAATTAGAAATAGGATTGTATGAATACAATTTGTTTTTTAGATAGCACTAGAATTAGTGACTTTATTGTATTTTTGGCGACTGAAATGAGTCGCAAAAATAAAGTACCCAATCTCTCTACCCAGCACTGTTGGTGATTGATTATCAGTCGCCAGCTTAGCGACTGAAGATGGAATTCGTCGCAATAACTAACGACTAATTCAACCTGTTAGAGACTAAAATAAGTCGCTAACTTGGTGAGTGGTGGTCATTTGTATTGCCAATTTTGGCGAGTGAAGTTGGCGACTAATTGGTGGTCGCCAAATTTGGCAACTGACTTCAGTTGCTCGTTTCAAAAAAATGCGGGTGACTTAATCCGGTCGCCATTCTCTCTTTGGCGATGGAATTTGGTCGCTAATTGTAGTCGCTCGTGTGCTGTTTTCTTGTACTGATCATGCAACGTGTAAAGTGTTGTGATCCTCTATTTTTTTCATTTTATTTATCTCCTTCTATAATACATTTTCTTATGTTTTTTTTTGTTTCTCAGTGTCATATCACAAGATTATTATTTGGCTTTAAATTTCTTTTTCATCACAAGACATTTTGTATATATATTGTTGGATTAACAGGGGCGAGTCTACTAATAGATATGGTGTAGCAGTTGCTACACCAAATTCCAAAAAATTCCTTAGAAATTTCATTTATGCTACATCATTATTACCCATTAACTATGTACTAATCTATTCTTTGTTTTCTGATATACTTCGTATGATACTTTACAATGTGGTATTCCATATTTTCATTAATGCAATTTTTCCAATTTCCTAAGTGGGTTGTATATACTTTGTATGATACTATGTACTAACCTATCTTAAATGCGATTATTAACTTTTAATTTGTTTGATACAATGCACACCTCCCCATGAACTCTTCTAATCCCTTATTCATGGGTTTAAATACCAAAGCACAAATTTCTTATTTTCCATATAAACTTCCTTTTATTTTCAAAATCCTTGATTTTTAATGCTTTTGATAATGTCACCAAAACATCCTAATTATTAGTGAAGTTGTCAATGGTTACCAAAGCATGGGAAGAAGCTTCACACAACTTTAGTGTTAGTAAATACAATGAAATTGCATGTTAAATGTTGTTTTTTTTGGGTGGAAAGAAAGCAAAAATCATGAGGGCTTCATTATTTTGTACAAGCGGGAAGAGTCCGAAAATAAATATATAAATTGATAGTGTTATTTTTAGAGTATTTTTTGTTTTATAAAATTGAGTAACTTATTTTCATTTTGTCGATATTTAGAAATAATTGGAATTTTGTAGTCCATATGTGTAAACTTTATTAATAGATTAATGAAAGAATTCAAGATTAGTAGATTTGTAAGGCTCTTAGTTTAAAGAAGTAAAATAACATTTTAAAAACCGGAGAAATGACGATCTTTTTTAACTTTGTAACTTTGTTACACCATTTATAGAATCCTGGACTCGCCCTAGCGTGGAGCCGTGGCTTTAGATTAGCTTACACGGGGTACTCTATGTTATCATATTTTTAATTAGAAATTCTATTTTTTCTATACTATAATAATTTTAATATTCGAAAACGTTATATGAAAAATATGGTAAATGCACTATTTTCTTAAGCTCTCTTTAATTATGTATCCAATTCATTGAAATTGATGAGTTATATAGCAAAAGAGGGGATAACATTTATAAATAACGTAAAATTATAATAATGTAATATGATTTTATTTGTTGTATAACTTATTCTAACAATAAAATACCAGAATTTAAAATTTATTATTTACTTTGACATTTAGTTGTTGTTTAATTTTCTGTAAGAATAAAAGGGAAAATTTTAACATTTGTTGTGCTATAATTTGGGCGGTTAATGCTATAATTTTTTCAACTTTTTTAATAAAATAAATGATGATGATGTGGCTTGTTAAAATTATTTTTAAAAAGAGAAGGGTGAAACGTGATGCTTTGTAATTACAAGTGATGGGTAAAATTGAATTAAATTTAATGTAATTACATATTTCCTTTGTCCCACTTATTTCCATTCTATACCTTTGTTTATCTTTTATAAAGATTATTTAAATTATATGATAATAAATAATTGGACCGGAGGGAGTACGACTTTATTATTCTAGTTATTGTCTTATTTATTTTAAAATCCCAACTTGTGGAGAGTAATTAATAAGATAGAGAGCTTATTAATAAGAGATTTTTTAAATTTATAACCTCCTTGACTCCAAATTAGAAGTTTTTTTTAAAGTGAAATTAGGAGTTTAAGAATAGCTAAGTTTTGCCCTTTATAGATTGAGGGGTGAAACCTAAGTTGGTAACCTCGTGCATATAGAAATTAATGGTCAAATATATAGTTTCATTCATCATTCATGTTATCATGTACAACGAGCTAACACCGACATTATTATTAGAAGAAATAGGTTATGGTCTATTGAATAGTTGCTTCCATGAGAACATCATTTAATAACACATTAAGAAAATGATGTTTAACTATAGATACAACTATGTAAGTACAACATAATTTCTGGTTTGGATGGAAAGTGTCCACACTTCACACTTAATGCATGTATATGAGCCGTCTTAAATTAAGTTTAATATCCCATTTGTATTTGACGAACCTGAAAGTGGTAGATAAACCCCTTAAATTTGCCCAATTATAAAATTAAGCTTCATCAATTTCACTTATAGCAAATAAACTTTTCAAGTTTCACCCAAATTAAAGCGAAATTCAATCCCATTTTTAAAATTTTCACAAGAATTTAAATGATAAATCATTTTATATATCAATATTACACAATTTAATAAATACCAAAATTTGCTAATTTCAAATTTCCGAATTTTACACAATTTATTATTCAATTAAAAACACTTTTCCATACATGTTTTGTAAATTGTTTATATTTATAAAGTATTCTCAAATTTATAATAATTTGTCTAAATATTACTAAATTCTAAGAAATAATCTAAAAACTTAAATATAATATAAATTTATAAAAAACAAAATATTTTGTATTAGATAGAATTTGCTTAAAATTTAAAAATTTGGGATGAGTTTCACTTTTGGTGCAAATAAAGGACTTAATTCCAAAAGTGAACAAAGTTATGGAGCTTATTTTCACAATTGAACAAAGTTAAGGGGTTTAATTACCACATTTGCGAACAATCTAGTTTATATTAACTAGGTGTCTCAGCTCGATACCTTAAAACTACCATAATTTCAAATCGTGAAATTTTTTATTCACTTAAAGAATAGGAAAACGAAAAATATTTCCCGCATAACCTCCTTTAGCTAGAAATTGGGTATGATTTTAGTAAATTATTATAAACATATATTTGGCTTAATATGTGATTCGTGTATGTCACAATATCTTATCAAACATGAAAATGCCACAACTTTCATAGTTGACCCTAATGTATTTTACACATTATTATCTCACTTTTTAAATAGATGCATCTTAAATATTATATTTACTAAAAGCCTTATTTTGATTTTAATCATAATATTAAATGAGTGTGAGATTATCATCCTTTTCCTTGATATTTGTTATTAATTCGTATATCATAACAAAAAATACAAAAATAATTATAATGCGTAAATTAAATTAGCTCTAATTGTTAAACTTTCTATATATGACACTTGACAGTCTAAACACGCGTGCAATCACACGGGATCTACGCTAACGAGTATAAGAAGTATATAGCACCTTGTATTATTCTTTATTCTATCTATCTCGAATCAAATTTGAACCGTTTGACACTCGAAAAGGAAAAAAAGAATATAAAGTCTTTAATTGTTAATTTTCCATAATTTTATTTACTTTTGTATATTGAGAAATAGCAACTCATAGATTCTTTGTAGGAATGTAGGATAGATTTATATACACAGTGACGATCTTTAACCTTTTGACAAAATTATTTTCACCTATACAAAACTTTAGCTTCCAGACATATTAAAAATTAAGGTATACTACTTCATTATCAATCTATTTGTCTGTCGTCTATCTCTATCTATCTATCTATCTATCTATACTATTTATATAATTTGGAAATCAAGGGACTTAAATGTAATTACATAAATTTATAATAACGCATATACTTTATAGTTTTTACTTATAAAAAAGTTCATTGTCTAACATAGAAATATAATAAAAACTGGGTTTTGGAAACCTATAAAGAGATAAATAAAATCTAGATTTCAAAAGATACAATAGTCCATAATAATTAGATTTTTATTTTTAATTAGTGAATAATAATGAACGGTCTTAAATAATATTTTAGTCTAATATTTCAAGCAAATATTTGATATATATATTTATATTTAAATGTATAAGCCTGATAAAATTGTTTAAGTAGCAAAAGTAACTCTATTAATAGTGAAAATAATTGTATCAACCCTTTGATGCAGTAAATATGATACTAATCACTCATATGAGTAGTAAAAGTATTATTAATAGTCACGGGAGTAATGAAATCATAGTAAGAAGAATGAGAGGAGTGAAATTAGCAGTATTAAATGCGGGAGTAATGAAGGAAAAAATAATGATGGCGGGAATAGTGAAAGTAATAATAGTGATAACCAGTGAAATAAAAATAACCGTAGGAACAACGTCGAAAGTAAGAAAAGTTAGCTAACAATTCAATGTAAGGAAAATATTTATTTAGTTAAATATATAAATTTGATAAAAATTAATGGAAAAAGTGAATTTAACCGTAAAAATAATGAGAGTAGTAAAAGAAAAAACAGTAACCGAAGGAGTAGTGAACGTAATAGTATTATCATGGGGTGTCGTGAACTAATGAAATTAACAGGAAAATAGTGATTTGTGTTTTATAATTTGTTGATAAATTTTAAATCTCATCATAATGTCAAGATATATTATAGGAAAATACATAAATAAATTGAAGACGTGAGTAACCAATCAACTTAATCTTTGCATATTTAACAATTCATACGTTTTTTAAAGAGTAACCCATCCACGGAAAATATCCTAATTAATCATATCATACTACTAATAAAGTAACTAACATGCAACTCAGTTCAAAACAATCTACACATGTTAATGTGCAATCCGTGAGTTACTATTTAAAAAAAGGTATACAAAAAATACATATAATATTGCTTATGGTTCCAATTGAGATTGTTTAGTTATTTGTGTGACCGTCGTATAATGGAACTGATAAAAGTGACCAATTTATAAGAATTAGTAAACATTTCGTGTAAAATTTATTGTTTTTAAAACGTAGTCACTTTTAATAACAAAATAGTGGTGACTTTGGAATATTTTTTTTTGGTACATATAAGGGGCTAAGCCCTAGATAAAAATACTAGCTAAATGTTAATAAAACGAGGAAAAGTTGCCCCAAAGATGTCTTCGCGGAGTATAGGACGTAGATCTTTTGGAGGGTTATTAAAAACCGTTACAGTGGATGGCATAAGGACCCCTTTGTTGGCTAACTAGTCTGCTGCACGATTTGCTTCCCGAAACACATGGTCTATCTTAACTGTCCATTCTCCTGACTCACGAGGTTTTTGCATCAGTGGACGATAGGAATATAAAATGCCAAATTCTTATCATAAAATGGTGACTTTTATGTGGTCACACCATACAACGGTCTCATAGTATAATTTAGGAATGATAATTAGACCATTGACACTCTAGAGTATAGACCCTTTATTCATGTTCTCTAGTGCTAAATACACCCCATCAAAACACTCTCATGTAGGCCACGTATCCATGTTCAAACAATCTCACAAACTAATAATAAAATTTTATCCATATAAATTGCCATAAACTAACAAAACAAAGAGATCTGAGATGGGCTATACTTAAGTTATTGATTTAACACTGATATTTACCCATTTATGCCATCTATATATTGTTAATCTTGACCCAAAATATCTTTAACTTTATATCTATTCATATAATAAATGTACTCATTTTAATTTTACATACGTTTTGACTTGTTTTGATGCCCGTGGTACCGTTACATGTTAGAAATTATATAATTATCTCATAATAACTTTATTGTGAGTCTGTTTCTACAAACATTTGCCCAACACTTCTCAAATTCATTTTATTAGTTAGATTATTCAATTTCCACGTATAAGAAAAGGTAGAAGCTATAATAACATGATAATCGAAGATCGGCAACAAAACATTGTTAAGTGCATAGTATCTATAAAAAACGTTAATCAAGCATATCAGTATTGAATATAGATAGTAATTTCACGAATATTTTATTTAGAATGTGACATGAAAATATACTATATTACGGGCGAGAAAGTACAATGACAATTGTTATTGTTTTATTAATTAGTATAGATAGATAGATTGAAAGTATATAACACTTCAACATATAAATTGAGCACTTTAACAAAGAGTTGTTCACACCAGATAGAAAACGTAAAAGGAATAGTTTTAAGAGCGACGATTATCGAAATTGCATGATTGAACAACATGGTCTAATCGAGTATAAAAAGTGATGCTTGAAAAATCTAAATTCATGGTAAACAATTGTATATTACTGATACGAATTTAAAAAAAAAAACACAAATTTTTAAAACCAATTATGAATAATTATGATATTATGGAGATCTCAGAATATATAGGAATTAGTAAAATGAACAACAAAATTATTGTGCTAGCTATAAATCTCATGCTAGTAACATAAAAGAAATCTCTCGGCTATTTAGTTAGTTACATGGGCGTAGCTAGTGAGTAGCATGGAATAGCACTTGCTACCCTAAAGCTAGAAAAAATCCCGAGAAAGACAAAGTCTTGCTACCCCATATACTGCTCTAGGAAAACAGATTAACTAAAAATAGGAAAAAAATGCTACATTATTTTCCTATTTTTAGTTAATCTGTTTTGCAAGACCTTGTCTTTCTTGGGATTTTTTCTGGGTTTGGGGTAGCAAGTACTATCTCATGCTACTCACTAGCTACTCCCCTGGCCTTCAACATGGGGATGTCAGGGGTGGGGCGATGGTGGATATAGGCTCCCTTGTACCTATACCCACCAAGAAACTCTTGTACCTATCCCCACCCCACCACCCATGGCGGGTACAAGTTTCCAAAACCATCCCAACCCCACCACCCATGACGCGTAGAAATATAAACTATTAGAATTATGTTAAAGGTTTTTACATTAAGAATTGCATTAATCGTAATATGAACAAGCGTACATATATAGTGATGTACAAGAGAATAGCAACTAACGTAATGCCTATGTAACCGTGAGATTAGCTACCAAATATTGACAAAGTGATCCTAGAATAATTACAAGATAATTATGGAAGATAATGTGCCTAATATTAAAGCTATAATATTTACATAACTAAAATATAATATATATGAAAGATTATTCCTAATATGCCCCAGCAAGACGGACGGCAGAAAGGAAAGTACGATCTTGTAAAGTAGATAAAATAAGAAGAGAGTGACGAATATAGCAGGGGAAGGCGGTGTTTCGAGACCAAGTAGTGGGACCGAGGAAGTTATGACGCGCCACGAAGAGACCGAATGATGCAAAGGCACGGGCAGAAGAGGAAGACTGACACATCGACGTTTGTTGATAGTTCCATGGGAAATTATGATGTGCCGAGAAAGTTAGGCTTTGGAAAAGTGAAGATAATGTGCCATGTGGGCATGTAGTGGTTTGATGGTAGAAGCAGAGGTAATAGTGGAAAATAAAAAGAAGGTCAGAGCTTTTGAGGTTTGCAAATGATTTTTTTTTTGAATTGGAGCAGCCAACCATGGTAACAAGGACGAGTAGACGGATCGATAAGAGTTATGTCAGCCATGGAGGGGGGTTGCCGTAATGGCATGGGTGAGTACGAGAATGAGAAAGCATAGGTTTTTTTTTGGGTTTGGTGAAATGGTTTTGTTAATGATTGAGGATTTTAATGTCAATTAAGTGTTTCTAATGTGGAAGTAATATGATCTTGTGATTGAAGTTGAGGGTTTCATTGAACAAGTGAACAAGATGAAGCGATGAACAATGTGAGTGTGCATGGTTTGACTTTTGGGAATGGAAACGGTTGTCATTGGATTGTTGTTTTGTTTCAATTTTTTGTTTTTCAAAAATAATTGAGTTTAAGATTGATAATTGGCAAGAATATTATTTCGGAGGGATAGTTTCCGAGAGAAATAGGGTAGTGCATAGTGATTTTTTTTTCAAAGATAAATGCAAAGAGTGTTTGGTTGGTACGAGAATTTGGTGGGATTTTGGTATTTTTTTTTTTGAGTAATATGAAAATAGTTAAATAGGTAGTACGAGTGAAGAACGAGTTTTGAATATGGTCGTCGAGACGATAAGATTTAAAAGGGTGTTGCGTAGGCAACAAGGTGTATAATGGGTGGCTAGAAAGGCACATATTTGGGGCGGCCACTAGGGCACAAATTTTAGAGGGTGGCCATAAGGGCACAAATTTTGAAGGGGTGGCTAAGTAAGGTAGCCAAGTTTACAGGGTTGGTCATTTAAGTGACCAAGTTTGTAAGGGGTGGCCAAAAAAGGTTGATCATTTGATCGTTTTGGGATGGTTTGATGCAATTCTTAGAAGGTAGTGGGTGGTGGGTGGTTGCAGCGGAAGATGATCAACTCTTAAGGCGTTAGCCTTTATCAAGAGCACTAGACTCTGATACCGTATTAGAATTATGTTAAAGGTTTTTACATTAAGAATTGCATTAATCGTAATATGAACAAGGGTACATATATAGTGATGTACAAGAGAATATCAACTAACCTAATGCCTATGTAGACGTGAGATTAGCTACCAAATATTGACAAAGTGATCCTAGAATAATTACAAGATAATTATGGAAGATAATGTGCATAATATTAAAGCTAGAATATTTACATAACTAAAATATAATATAATGAAAAAATATTCCTAATATAAACATCGTACCCGCCCCACTTACCCATTAACCCGCTATAACATAATTTTATTTAGTACATTTTTTTTCGTAAAAGTTAGTTTAATCACTATTAATTTTCAATTATTTGACAAAGAGTTGTTCACACCGGTTAGAAAACGTGAAAGGAATGATTTTGAGAGCGACGGTGATCTAAATTGCATGATTGAACATCATGGTCTAATCGAGTAAAAAAAGTGATGCTTGAAAAATCTAAATTCATGATAAACAAAAGTATAGTATTGATACGAATATTAAAAAAAAACACAAAATTTTAAAACCAATTATGATATTATGGAGATCTCAGAATATATAGAAATTAGTAAAATGAAAAACAAAATCATTGTGCTATAAATCTCATGCTAGGAACATAAAGGAAATCTCTCGGCTATTTATTTAGTGAGCCTATTTTCAAGGGATCCTAAAAACTATGGTTTTGAGGGAAAAACACTTGGTTGTTGTTTTATTATATTGTATAGATAGATTACCCCGTATATACAGATGCATCTTAAACTAAATAGATACAACACCACAATAAAATGAGGTTCAAATATAAATGCTACTATATTTCGAGTTTTGTATTGAATTTCATCAATAAATAAAGTTTGTAAATTTGGTGACCAAAACCGAAGCCTCGATTCGTACGCTCGTGGCTGCAAAGGCCTTAGACCCCCCTACTAATATATAAGGCCAGTCATGGAAAGATAATTTTTTTTGGTGTTAACCATTCGGTTTAATCCGAATTCGAGCTGGGTAGGACCACTAGAGCGGTAAAGCTCTTCCTCATGAGTTTTAACATTTCTGCATTCTCAAGGCTCGAACACGAGACCTCTAGTTAAGTTAGAATAACCTTTTGCCTGTTGATCTAAGTGCTCATGGGTTCATGGAAAGATAATAACTCCTCTTTTATTTTTCAAATAAAGTTGTACTCCCTATTTCATTACTCGGTAGGTTTTGATTAAGACCATAATGACTTAAGATCTTTCAGTCTCTCACTAACTTCTTTCATCTTCACCTTTATTTTAATCAGTTGTGAAATAAGAATTAGTGCTCATTACTTGAGTTCGTTTAGATAGATTGATTTTTAGCAAGGAGTTCGGTTTTTCAATCAAAATATTATACTTGGCAGACAATTTTTTCCCGCTAAGCTAGCCATTCTACAGCTAAACTATTTAAAAATACTCCGCAGTTACAAATTACGAATATTTATGCAAGACAAGTATTATGTATTGCGCATGTAGAGATATACTCAAACTCATTACTTATTAGAATATATGTAAATATAGAATTAAGATCACGTGAGTCCACCCTATCTTTTTGAGTCCGTGAGTTCATGATACAATATCACAAGTTATACTAAACAATATTATGGGATATATTATACAATATCACACACCACTGAACCACTTTTATGCGTACTATTACTAACTTTTTTTTCGCATACTTTTTTCACACCAGTTGATTCCAATACCGAAGCTCCGACAAACACCATCATTCTCTCCCCCTTTCATGCCGGAAAGTCACTATTATAGGTGTTTCACCAAAATGTATTGTAAATAGCTTCTTTAATCATATTTCTTCTCTACTAATCATCTTTGCCTCTATCATTTTTCTTCATAGCCGACAACGAGATCCCTAATCTAACGATGACAATGACAAATTTTGTTGTGATTGGGGGTGGTGTGAGCTCCGAGTAGGAGTAATGTGTAAGGGTGGAGGAATATGAAGATTGAAAAAAAAACAAGGGATAAATAATGGGCGACGATGGTGCCGGATAATTGATTGATTGTGTCATCTACGTGCTTGGATATGTCGCCGTTATTGGTGGGTGGGTGGTCGTCGTCAACGGCGAGTAGTATTACATATAATATTTTTCACCCTTTTATGCTGTTTTTTTTTCCGTGATACTGTTTAGTGTAATCAGTGATATTGTTTTGTGTAATCTGTGATATTGTATAGCTGGACTCACAGATTCAAATATTTAGGTGGACTCACCTGATATTGTCTATGTAAATATTGTTAGGAAGGATAACTTATTTTTAACAAGCAGATAATTAGTTCCTAATTACTAGCCTTGTATGTCTAACAGTATCCCTAACTCAATGTGTATAAATTTGGCCATTGAAGGTCATAATAAATCAAGCAATATTCCATCTGTCTCAATCAATTGTTGTCCTTTGCCTTTTACACGTCTGTCAATGCACATTTTATTTTGGAAATATCTTTTACTACATAAATGTGAACATTATAAAATTTTGATATTTTTAACGTGCCTTTTAAGACGAATCAAACAAGAATATCTTTTACTACATAAATGTGAACATTATAAAATTTTGATATTTTTAACGTGCCCATTAAGACGAATCAAACAAGATATCTCATGACTATATTTTGTGTTATGCATTGGAAATTATTTTAACGATTCCCTTCCTTTATGAATAGTGTCCAAAAAGCAAAGGACAACAATTAACCGAGACAGAGGGAGTATAATTTTTCATGGTATCAGAGTTAGTGTAACCATGGTTTAGAGTTCAAGTCTATAGCCTCCAACATCTGACAAAGTGGAATTTCAGCACATGATTTGTGAGGCATGTGCACTTCTTCAAGCCCAATGGTTCATCTATCATTATCCATTAACCAATAACCATAAAGCATAATTCATGCTTTTTTGTTGAACTTGTCTTTCCATTTGAAAGTACAGGTACACACAATTTCTCATTTCCTAAAATTTAAAGTCGTACCAATGAGGCAATGAATGAAATAAAGTGTGAAATAGGGTGAACGTACTATCGGAGAAACTAGAAACTTATTAGAAAGTGTGAATTGACAGCAATAATAAAAATATTTGAGAAAAAAAGGTGGTTTGAATTGTAGAGTGGGACTGACTACAAGTCTAGGAGACTTTATTTACCCATCGGGCTTGTACTCTTCCGGCCCACGTTGACTTCAATTCCAGCCTCCTTTGTTTGTTTTTTCAAAGGTTGTTTGGATAAGAAATGAAAGGTCTTTAAAGGACCCCAAGTAGACCTGGCAAAAGCAACCCGACCCGATTGACCCGACCCGAATGACCCGACCCGTGACCTGAAATTAACCCGAACTACAACACCCGAATGTGACCCGAAACCCGATTGGACCCGACCCGACTCGAACATGACCCGATCTTTTTTGACCCGTAACTGACCCGACCCGAAAATAACCCGATTCAAAATCACTCAACCCGAAAATGACCCGACAAAACATAGCTTTAATTGAACCAAAAAGACATAAAATGGCCCTTTGTATCTTATTCTTTGACCCGAAAATGACCCGACCCGAAATAACCCGACCCTGTTGACCCGAAACGGACCCGACAACAAACCCGAAACAAACCCGAAACCCGAAATAACCCGACCCGACCCGAATTAACCTGAAATCAACGATAGACCCGAACTGATCCGACCCGAACTGGCCCGACCCGAACCCGATCCGATTGACCCGTTTGCCAGGTATAACCCCAAGAGAAAAACAGTGGTACAATGATACATATGGAATGGGCCCGGCTGGCCGTGTCTTGATCCGGGTCGTGTTTCGTGTCGACCCGCCGTGCTTGAAGAAGTAAGTGGATCGTCCTAGGCATGGTAAAGTGGGTTTCGTGTCGCGCCAATATAATGAAAATGGCGGCCCAGACATGACCCACGACCATGGCATGCCGTGTCATGTTGTGTCGTGAGCGTGCCTAGGCAATTTTCCATTTTAAGCCTATTTTTTTGCATTTTAAGCCGACCGTGCTAAAGAGTGTCGTGTCCCTGTGGGTCGTGCCTAGGCCCGATCTTTATCTCAAAGTTTGGCCCATGCACGATCCACGGCCCATAGCATGTCGTGTCGTGTTGGGCCATGTCAATTCCATGTCATTCTAAAGTGGGCCATGGGCCGTGGTGAGGCGTGACAGCCCAACGGCTCGCATGCCCACTTCCATCTCTATACAATGATAAAGGGGGTGTAAGTTGTTTTTAATATCTAGATAAGTCTTTAACTTATAGTTTTATATCAAACTAGTATTAATGCCCGTGAAATTCACGGGATACATTGGGGTTATTTCGGTTGCCTTTTGTATTTTATTTTTTGTTTATTCTGTAGGTTGAAATTTTAGGGGTAAAAGTTTTTTTGTGAATAGTTAACCTTTTTTAACGCATGTATCGGTGTTGCTTATCATCATTTCATTGTAATTCAAAAGTTTGTAGTAACTAATTTTCCCCTTTAATATTTTGTCTCATTTATTCCTTACATAATTACTCCATTTGCTTAAACGATTAATAGTAAACTTAATTATCTTACTTAATGGAAGGACTGAATTTAAACACTTATGAAGTTTATTTATTCTAATAGTTACTCTTATACTTATAGTTACTCTTATACTTATAAGTAATTTCTTCATTAAAGCCGAATTTATTTCCCTTTTTTCTTGGCTACTTTGCCTTTTCTGTTGACTTGGTCTGCTTCCATCCATGTCTCGTTCCTTTGTGTCTTCCTTCAAATTTCACGGGTCATATCTTTTTTCCTGGACATGCTTAAGTAAGATGTCCTTAATATATTGTTAGCTTCCTGAATCTGAGATGTATAATTGACTTACAATTCTATTTTTTTTCCTCTTTCCTTTCTTTTTTCTAGTGTTTTCACAAAGTCGATCATCTTTCCTTGAGGTGGTATGGTGTCTCCATCTTCACGGTCATTTAGCTTTATATTTAGAGTGTCAACATTTGAGTTGATCGTGTATTTATGGAGCCGGATTTTCATCACCGTTTCTCTTTTCACTTTGCCTTGGCGGTCAAATATCTTATGGCCCTTCCGTTGTCTTCCATACCATATTTGCTTGTGCCTGTCACTTTGATGCTATATTCTTTGCCAAATCATTTGTGTAAAATGTCATAAACATTAGCTTTTCCTTCTTACTTTAAGTGATTCTTGTCAGTATATACTTCTTTTTTTCGTTTTTTCGTTGTCTATATTAACTTGTATTTGTATTATACCTTCTCATATAAGGGTTGAAGTTTTTATATTGGCTTGGCTATCACATTTTCGTCGTCCTGTCCAAAAAGCACTAAGATAGCATATGTTGTTTCATCTATCACAGTGTCATTATTATCCTGTACCTGTTAAGTAGACGATCATAATACTGGCATCTAATCTTTCCAAAAAACATGTTAGCTGCTTTTATGCTATTTCATCCGTCAATGGTTTGTTTAGACTGATGGCACCTCCCATATTTATCAATTCCGGCGGTACATTTTGTCAAGGATAGGTATCTCCATTCAATATCAATTCTTACTTTGGTGCACAAGATTGAAGTAAGAATCAATCACCTACAGAATTTCACACCCAAATTAAGTCTTGGCAGGTAGTGCAGGGTTTGAAATCTAGTCAAAGAGTGTTGCATAATTTAAGAGCCATAAACTATAATGGTATTATTACAGGAGTTTATATATCCTTGTAGCTTACTATCTTTATCAACAAATACCTAAAACAAAAGCATTACCATGATCACCCCCCTTTCAACTTTAAATAAAGTAGCTCACTAAATGTTATATCCATCTAATAGGAGGACATAGCCTGATCATCATATATCTATCTTTACACAATACTACGGCCACAAATGACATATCTGCATACTATCAATCAACAGCTTGCTTTATGTTGCGATAATAAATTTCAATAACCGGTGTCAGATTCATTTGTAGTCTTCGTGAGATGTTTTTCTTTTTGTTTCATTTTTTGTGAACTTACATCACATAATTTGAGTTTAGGCCAAAACGACATAGAAGTAATAAGCTAACTGATAAAGCAACTAAGAAAAGAATCGGTTCAGGTCTTGAAAGAGATTCAAGCTTCAACGATGATTCATTTATCGCAAATTCTTATTTCAGACGGACTATTTCCGTCTAAAAAATAAGACGGGATTACATTACCACTTTTTAATAAAAAAAGGTAAGCACAACTTTTTCAATAGTGGTTACATCTACTGTAAAGTGGTTAGAAAATTCCGTTTTATTGCTTCAAGTCAAAATGATCCGTCTGAAGCAAGACCAACTATTCATTTATTGCTACTAATAACTCATAAGCTCAACATTTCAATGCATGGGTGAGTCTCATTTTTATGTTTCCCTTCAACTATCGGCTAACTTATTGAAAGAGAATCTCGTGTGAGAATTGGTGTTTAGAAAAGTTTCTATATAGATGGCCTTAGCTTTGAAATAATTTATTTGATGGATGATACTAACAATGGCTTGTTCAGTAACTATAAATTGGTGGCTTCATAATTCTAGCGTGATACGTTTTCGTACAAAAAATTGTGACTACCATTTTCTTGCGTGAGGCTCATAGTGACCACAAATTCTCATTTAAAACGGATATATCCGTCTTAAATTTTAGACATGTCAAATATCCCCACGTGGGATAAATAAGACAAAAACATAATAAATAAGAAAAGACAAAATATTTGTCATATATGCCCATTTGGGTTGATATTTGATCAGTGGTGGAGCTAGGGGGGGGCTAGCAGGGGCGGTCGCCCCCCCTGGCGGTTGAAATTTTTGAAGTTTTTAGGGAAATTTTTCGAAATTTTTTAAAAGTACCTTATGAATATAGTCGTTCGCCCCCCCTAAAATTTTTCGCCCCCCCTAACTTCAAATCCTGGCTCCGCCGATGTATTTGATCCGTCTTAATCTTAGAGAGATACACCCATCTTAAGTAAGATTATCTAGTGACATGCTCCGTACAAAGTACTTTATTTGCCATACAATCCATCATAAGGCTTACATTAAAGATTTAACTTGTAATATTATCTTGGTATCTTAATCCTAATGTAATGACTCCCGATTAACAGTATCCTGGTATAAATTTTATAAGTGCAAATTAGATGTGAAAAAATGGGAAAAAATAATAGTGTAGATGAAAGCATGAAATTTGAAAAAAGGATGTGAATATGAACCTGATGATATTAGACCATCCCCAAGCAAGGTCATGAGGGAGGTCATGACCTTCTTGGGGCAACTTAATCACCTATTAAGAAGCAAATTAGCATGACTCAGGTCACCAATTGACCTCAAAGAGGTCACCAATTGACCTCAAAGAGGTCACCAACTGATCTCTTTTGAGGAAGATGACCCAGTACGTGTCATGCTCTAGTTTGTTGCACACAAATTAAAAGGACAAACAATACAAATGTCAGATTGTCTACTCTTCTATCTCTGCAAAAATAAGAAAGTTCAAGAGCTACTTGATACCAAATCAAATGCAAAATATATACTAAATCAGATTAGAAAAAAATATGAGCACATAAAAAAGGGATATATTTTTTAATTGTCCATAAAATGAAGTCAATTTTGATATGTTTTGATCCATTTTTTAATTTCCCATAACAAACTAAAAGTTAAATTAATTACCTCTAATAGCTAATTGAAGGAGACGATGATGGCGGTGACGACCTGGGTAAGAGACGGAAGAAGATGATGGTGAGGGTGAAGACGGTGAGTTCGATGATGTTGGCCGTGAATGATGGTGGAGAAAGGTTGAAGACGGTGGAAAGGGAAATTATAAGGGTTTGGGGGTGTGGATTTGAGGAAAGGGAATATAATATGGTAAATGGGCTGATAGAGTAATTAATGGTTTTGAATGCTGTAAAATGTTAATTGAACATTCATCATTTGATTTGGATAAGAGTAAACACTTGGTCTTGTTTCAGATGGACTATTTTGGTCTAAAAAAATAAGACGGAATTTTATAACCACTGTACAGTTAGATGTAACCACTATTGAAAACAAGTTGATATAAGTTGTGGTTAAATTTTATCAAAAAGTGGCAACATAATCTCGTCTTATTTTTCAGACGGAAATTGTCGGTCTGAAAAAAGAATTTGCAAAAAGTAAAAGTTAATATATTACTCGGTTTAATCAAATATAGTTCTGATGATCCATACGAATATCATTGTAGAAGATCGGTTCAATATCGGTTCGTAGATATTTATAGCGAGATTTGTGATTTTGTCATTCTTATTTGGCAAAACTTTCGTAATTAGGTATAGTACGGAATATATTTTATTATTGCGCTTTAGCTCATAACTTTTAATTTCTTGTTTATAAAAAAAAGTATTTTATGTATCAGGTATTTTTTATTTTTCCGTGTTCAATTGAGTACTTATTATTTTATTAAAAGATTTCAAATATAAAAAAATTAACTTATTTTTAGTTTGTTAGTAATTAAGTAATTGAAAAAGTAAGAGAGAGGTTTGGATGTGGTAGAATGTGAGAAATGATTGAAAATGTTGGAAAGTGAAAAATGATTGGGTTGATAACCTAGGTCATGACCTTCTGCTTGGGAGGGTGTAAATGGGTCAAGATAAACAAGTGAAATTAAGAGTAAAAATGGGTAGTGACCTAATTAGCGTGACCCTTGCTTGGGGATGGTCTTATGGAGGAAGGAATAATGGAAACCAATCTAAGTGTGGGTCTCTGCCTCTCTGGTGGATGGCGTCGCTGTCTTCATGGTACAACCGCGGGTGCGGGTGCGGGCGCGGGTGTTGTGCCCAATTCTGCAGGGTTGAACAGAAATTAAGGAGTCGTCAACACAAATTAAGAAACCACAATTTAGTCTTGCCATAATCCTACTATAACGTTTGCAAAGAAACATGGATTTAATATGAAAAATCATCAACACCCACCACAAACAAAATAGAATAAAACTAAAAAACGTAACACTAATATAACTATCAAAGTCTCCTTTGTACCAAAAAAACAATTGAAGTCTCCTGTTATCTTTAACTTTGTAGAAAGCTATTTGTCTCATGTTCTTGAAAATCTAATTAGGTGAAACAATTATGACAACATTAAAAATGAATCACCAAAAATAAAAGAAATAAGCTTGTGATGAACCGAATAGATTAAAAACAAAGTGACAAAGACATATATAGATGAATAAAGGTATGAAAATTGGAAAAAGATGTGAATTAGTGGCAATATATGATAGATTTCATTAACACTGGAATTCGGATAGTCTATTAATAATAGTTGTTATCATTATTTTGGTCTTTTAATCGTTTGAAGGGGAAAGTGAGAAGGCGGTCTTGAGGCAAAGGGAAGCGCAGGAGCAAATCATTAGCTTCCTAGATTTGTTTTTTACGTGGCTAGGTGAGCAGTTGGGTTTTCTGACGTGGCGAAATACCATTTGGGCTGTTTGTCTTTTTATAATATTTATAGATTCTTTGAAACGAATTCATGAAAGTTCTTAGAAATTGTGACAAAAAAATCTTCTCTTTTTGGGAATACATGTCGCTAGGCTTATTAAGCAAGTTGAGTTACAAGCCGAGTCATACGGGTTGTGATATAATACGGATGGGGTAGGCTCAAATTAGGTTAGAAGGGTCAAGAGAACGAATTTGGGATATGGATCAAGTCAAGTTTTAACTAGTATAATCCAAGTGTCCAACATAATGAACCATTATAACAGGATTTATCTATTTATGTCTTATCAGTTATCACTCATATTTTAATTGAAACAACAATTTTAAAGTTGAGTTTAGGGGTGATAATGAGACGAGACAGCTCGCGAGCAACTCGAGATCGGCTCGGTCAAAGCTCGGTCAAAGCTCGGCTCGTGTGAGCTCGGCTCGGGCTCGGGCTCGGCTCGAGAGCTTAACGAGTCAAGCCGAGCAAACACCGGCTCGGCTCGAAAAGGTCGCGAGCAGCTCGAATTAGTGTGATTAGAGAATATTTTCCTCATATTTTATAAAAATATATTATCATTATTATATATTTGTATCACATATATCAAATTTCTAACTTATTTGCCAATTTTTTTTACACATATCTTTCAAGTCTTGTTATTGAAAATATTGGAAGAAAAAAAAATTAAAAATCAACAATTATATATAGGCTCGATTTGAGCTCGAGTTTGGCTCGAGCTCGCGTTAAAGCTCGCAAGCTTTTTTACGAGCACATTTTTTTCAAGCTCGGGTAAGCTCGAGATCGGCTCGAGCTCGAGTTTTGGTTCTTGAGCACAAGCCGAGCAAGGCCAAGCTCGGGCTCGGCTCGGCTCGTTAGCACCCCTACTTGAGTTATTCACTCACAAGTTCTCGTTTATGACGGCATATCTGTCATAAGTTTGCGACGGGTCAAATATTATTACCCACATGGGTAATAAAAGACAAGTTATTTGTGTTTTTCTAGGCTAGTCTTATCTACCCAAGTGAGATACTTATGTCATTGATTATAAAAAATCTTCGACAAATTTTGGGGCGGGCTAATAACAATTAATTGTCCCGTTGAGTCAAGTAACAAGTCTCCTTTAAGAAGGGATTTTTTTGTCTGAAATTAAGACGAATAAAATGTGACCCATCAACGTTACAATTGAACATTTTCGAAACAAAGTTATCACAAAAATTTTCAAATAAAATGTCATTAATTTTAGCTGTAATTTTTACATTTTTTCATCAAATAATCACTTTTTATTATAACATGACAACATTTTTTTTCATAATTTCAGATGAAAAAGATCGATCTGAGATGAGTTACATGAGTATTTGCCTGAGTCGAGACCTGGCGACATACAAGCATACAGCTATTTGTGTTTCCCTCGAGTCGTTGAAACTTGGGCGAACATGAATTTGACAGTAACTTGTTGGGCCGAAGTAAGCCTGAATATTCTGTGCTCCTGTATGACCTTGCTGAGTTGCTGGAAGGATGAATCTACGTTTTAAGAAGGGTCGTGTTAAAGAACGTCGACAAATTACTAAATAACGTCGACAATTTGTATTGAGTTTCCAACATTGCCCTTTCATTATTTCACTATTACATTATTTCTCTAACCTCTTTCTAAAATTATAAAACAAAATAAAAAGACGGTTTTCTCACCATATTACGATTTTTTCACCATAAGACGGTTTTTTCACCAAAAGTAATTTACGATTATATTTTTTAAAAACAACACCGACGAATATAGCAAACGAAAAGACGGAGATTATATTTTTTAAAAACAATAACGACGAATTTAACTCACGGAAACATGGAAAAATTGAAAAAAAAAAAAAGTATCGGCTTTGAACCCTAAACCCTAAACTATAACAACGAAAATATGCTCGTTATTGTAAAAAAACTTTCCCCTTTCCGGAGAAAATAATTAATATTCATAAAAGACAAAATTAGCTCACGGAATTTTGACGATTATATTTTTTAAAAACAACACCGACGAATTTAGCTTACGAAAAGACGGAGATTATATTTTTTTAAAAAACAGTATCGGCTTTGAACTGGGCGTGGAACATTCACGTCCAGACCTAGGTCCAGGCGTGAAGGTTTCACGTCCAGACCTAGGTTTGGGCGTGACGGTTTCACGTCCAGACGTAGGAGTGGGCGTGGAACAATCACGTCCAATCCTATGTCTGGACGTGAAACCTTCACGCCTGGACCTAGGTCTGGACGTGAATGTTCCACGTCCAGTTCAGCCGTCACTTTTATTTTATTTTTTTATTTTTTTCAATTTTTCCGTCATACATGGCTATGGTTCGGGGGATCGATCTATACCGTTCTAACAATAATTAAAACTACGATAAATCTAAATCTCCTAACAAATTACAAAAACAAAAACAAAATTCAAGTAATCAAGAGCACTTACATTGTCAAATCGTTGAACTTGGTGGCGGAATTGAAGCGGTGGTGTTGGAAGTGAAACGATGATGACGGAAAAAATATATTTCAAAAACGGTTTTTAAATTTTTGGTGAGCGATTTTCTGTTTTGGGAATTATATGAAAAGAGTTGGTGTTGGGAGTTATAAAGGGAAAGTTAGAAAGAGGGGCGTTTTAGGTATAGTTCATTATTTTTTGTCGGCGTTATTTAGTAATTTGTCGACGTTGAATAGTAGGTTGGTTTAAGAAAGCCCATAATAGACGGCACATAATCTACATGAAAGATGATTGTGTTACTTTTTTTTTTAAGGGGAAAGATCAGTTCATTAATTAAAAAGTCATACGACATCTACAAAAATTGTCAAAATTGACAAAATACAATATTGTAAAATCAAACAATAGCATTCTTTCACGAAACAAAGATCTCTAATTCGAGTATAATACGCTTCTACAAACCCTCTATTATATTGCTGCTTCTTCATACAGCCTTTCACGAGGGGATCTATGGATTTGACAAAGTTTTGAGAAAGATGATTTTTATCTGACTTAACATTTTGTATACAACGATCTGACATCAATTGCTTCACCAGATGAGGAACTAGGAAGGCACCGATCTTCCGCTTATTCTTTATAATAATAAATTTAAAACTCTCATATTGAGAGATAAAACCCACCATATGTGGGAACAAGACTTTCCAATAGGGAGAGAATAATAAAATAAAACATAAAGTACTTAATTTTAAGATCTATATATAATTTGGGGCTTACCACTACCAAAATTGATAGATGATGGCCCCTAAGTGACGAAGAAAAAGATGAGAAACAGGTTTAGGGTTTTTAGAAAGAGAGAGAGGTATTTAACATATGATTGTGTTACTTTAGACTTGAGTTTTTTACTTCTTTTTTTTTACTTTTTTTTTTTAAAAATCAATTCAATGTAGTATGTAACTATGTATCATGTATCATACTCTCAAATATTAGACCTGGTAAAACTGGTTAGACCCAAATAATTCGACCCGATAAGATTGACTCGAGATCCAATAGTGATCCGAGATTACACAACTCGAATATGACCCGAATAAAGATAACCCAATCTGAAACCATTCGACCCAAAGATGACCTGACCCAAAATGACCCGAATAAAGTTGTTTGTGAAATACTCTTTATCAAATAAAGTTTCTTTGCACCAAAAAGAATCAATTAAGTTAGTATATAGAAAATCATTATTTTTCGTGTTAAATGAGACGCGAGAGCAATCTCTAAATTTTATTTTGTTAGCAATTTCTGTTATTGAAACTATTCTTTTTCTTTTCTCACTCATTTCTTAATAACTTGTGTTATTCACACGACGTTTCTTTAACCAATAAGTCTCTCTAAAGACGGATATATCCATATTAAGATGAAAACGGGTTAAATACACACCACTTGCATAGGTAAGACAAGTCTTTTTGCTAATATATACTCCCTCCGATCCAGACCAATGGTAACACTTACCATAAACGGACGATCCACACCAATGGTAACATACCCCAACATTACTATGTTATCCTTATTCTCATTTGATATTTACACAAAATGTCATTATATGGCCACCTATCAACCCTACAATTACACCCATAATTACTTACCCCACCTATTTTTTCCCTTTTTACCCCTCATTTTTCCACATTTTCTTAAATACTTCAATTTCCACCATGTTACCATTGGTGTGAATCAGAGGAGTATTTTGATTCTGTATTATCTATGAAAGTGATAGTTATTTGACCCGTCTTAAGTTTTGACCGTCTTAAATGAGAATTTGTCTCCCTTAAATAACCATGGTCAACTGGTCATCAACATTAGAGTGAAGTTAAGCCACAACTAAACTAAATAACTAACACAAATTCCCATTTGTGACGGGGCAACCTGTCGCAAGCTTAAGACGGGTCAACCTCCCCTCACAAAGAGCAAGTGGAGGGGCAAGTGGGGTGCTCCATTTGACCCCCACTTGCCTCTCCACTTGTTCTATGTGAGGGAAGCTTGACCCGTCTTAAGCTTGCGACGGGTCGCCCCGTCGCAAACGAGATTGGCTGAATAACTAATATATGTAAACGATCTACTGGCTTTGAGTATGTCCTACACATTTGCATGCAAAAGAACTTGCTAAATTTGGGTAAGGATCATCTTCATTTCTTAAAAAGAAATAGAAGTCCATTACTTCTTAATGGCTCGGATTAAATATGCGCCCGATTGGATGGTTGTAGATTTATTTGAGAAAGAAAAGGTAAATAAATGAGGGTAGAATTTATAACAGAATAATGTTAGTGAGAGGAAGTAGATGAAAAGGAAATGAAGATGTATTAGAATATGTCAACTATTCTGTTTGTATCATGCCCATATTTAGTGTACATTTGTTAGTGGTTAGTTGCTACTATATAGTAATTAGAATCCTTTGTATTAGGGATAGTATTTCGGCTAACATAGGACTCTTCTTGTATATAATGATTGTTTGTAATCATTTGATAGTCAGGCAATATAATTATTTTATGGTATCAATCCCTTTCTTCGATCTTTACTCTTCCGCTCTCTGAAACCTTCCTCTTTCTCATTTGCCTCACATCACCATGGTCAACGAAGTCCCTCAAACCTCCAAATCTACCTTTCACCCTGCATACTCTGTCTCAAACATCCGTAACTATGTTCAAATCACGCTTGAAACCGAGAACGTTCATTACGCATCCTGGGCTGAGTTGTTCCTCAACACGGCTAGTGCGTTTGACGTGCTCGAACATCTTGTCCCTCCCACGGACACGGTGCCTACCAAGGATGCAACCTGGAAGCGTCTCGATGCTATAGTCAAGCAATGGATCTATAGCACCATCTCCGTTGACCTCCTTCATACGATTCTCAAACCCGACTCCACTGCTCAAGCCGCGTGGGATCGTCTGAAGGATATTTTCAACGACAATAAACACTCTCGGGCCGTCATGTTGGAGCAACAATTCACCAATACTCACATGGACAATTACCCGAATGTGTCGTCGTACTGCCAAACGTTGAAAATGCTTGCGGACCAACTCGCTAATGTTGGTTCTCCTGTCTCCGAAACCCGACTGGTGCTCCAACTAGTCACCCATGTCTCGGAAGGGTACAAGGGTATCGCCACCATCATTCAACAGGCTGATCCCTTGCCCCCTTTCTATAAGGCACGGTCTATGCTCGGTCCTGAAGAAAGTAATCAGTGTATCACGGCTCCCTCTGCCACGGCCGACACTGCCCTCCTTGAGTCTCACTCGTCAAAGGAGTCGGATTCCAAAACCCAGTCGAACTCGACTACCTCTAAGGGTGGCGGAAATAATTCGAATTCTAACAATTACAGGGGCAAGGGAGGACGCCATAATCACCGCGGTCAGCATCGTGGGAAGAACTCAGGGGGTAATTCGAACAATTCGAACAACTCGGGTCGCAATACCAGTACCAGCCGTGGTGGGAACTCTCAACAGCAGGGCACGTGGACGTGGGTTCCTTTCACCGCGTGGCCATCGTCTCCGAAGCAGGCTTGGGGTGCTCCTCCGTGCCCCTACCCAACGGCTGGATGGCCTGCTCCTCCTAACAGGTCGCAACAGGGGATTCTAGGGCCGCGACCAAATCCCGGTGGACAGGCTTTCTTTGCGCAACCAGGAACTAGTTCAGCTCCTGGAGCTTTTGTGCCAAACGATATTGCGGCAATGATGCAGTCAATCTCTTTTCAACAACCGGATGACAACTATTATATGGACACAGGTGCGTCGTCGCACATGACCTCTAATAATGGTACACTCTCGTCTTATTCTCCTTTGAGTACTTCCCGTCATATAGTAGTTGGAAATGGTGAGTTAATTCCAATTTGTGGTTCTGGTGCAATGACTCTTGCTTCCCCAAACCCCCCTCCTGTTAAAAAATGTGCTCCATGTTCCTAACCAAATTAAAAATTTGGTCTCGGTTCGCAAATTCACTATCGATAATCATGTCTCTGTCGATTTTGACCCTTTTGGTTTCACTGTGAAGGATCTCAAGACGGGGATGCCGATTATGAGAAGCAATAGCACGGGGGACCTCTACCCTTTATACGCCACGAACCAGCCCACCGTCTCCTATCCACAAGCTTTCACCGCCGTTCCATCTACTACTTGGCACGGCCGTCTTGGTCATCCCGGCTCTAGCATTTTTAATTCTTTATGTACTAATAAAACTTTGCCGTGTCGTCCCATGAACAATTTAACTATTTGTCATTCTTGCCAATTAGGCAAGCATATCAAATTGCCGTTTTCTAAGTCGTTATCCACCACTGTTGCTCCTTTTGACATTAAGCATACGGATTTATGGACTTCCCCTGTTTTAAGTACCCTTAACCATCGTTATTACGTGTTGTTTCTTGACGATTACACAAATTTCTTATGGACATTTCCGATCACCCACAAATCACATGTGTATCAAATTTTTACTACATTTTATAACATGGTTAAAACACAATTCTCCGCCTCTCCTAAAACTCTACAATGCGACAATGGCCGTGAATATGACAATTCTCCCTTCCATAAATTTTTTGAGTCCCATGGAATGCTTTTTCGTTTTTCATGCCCACATACCTCACCTCAAAATGGGAAAGCGGAGCGCAAGATACGTACCATTAATAACACCATGCGCACCCTTCTAATTCACGCCCGTATGCCACCCTCCTTGTGGCATCACGCCCTTGCCATGGCCACATATATTCACAGCATCTTACCTAGCAAAGCCAACCACAATGTCTCCCCTACATCTAGCCTTTACCACCGTGTCCCTACCTACTCCCATTTACGGACCTTTGGCTGCCTTTGCTTCCCACACAAACCCCCCTCGTCTATCCACAAACTCGAACCCCGTGCCAACCCGTGCGTGTTTCTCGGCTACCCGTCCAACCACCGTGGATACAAATGCTTAGACTTGGCTACTAATAAGGTCATTATAGCTCGACATGTGACATTTGATGAATCGGTATTCCCTTTTGCCCAACACAAAAAATTGCCAATGTCATCCTATCACTTTCTTACTACCAATGACCCATCCCCCTATATGTCCCACCAACTTGCCACCTCTATGCACCACCCGGATGAACCAGCCAGCCCACCCCACACGCCCCTGCAGGGCCACCCGACAGCTACACCCCCTGTCTCCCCGGCTTCGAACCAGGTCACCCACTCCCTTGTTTCGCCCAGTCCCCTGCCTCTCCTGGCCCCGCTACGGCCTCCCCTGGACCAGCCACGGCCACGGCCACTACTACCTCTCCACCCTCTACTCCCCCTCCTATCTCACCCCAGATGACCACCCGTGCTCACCATGGCATATTCAAACCCAATCCCGTCTTTGATTTATGTGCTACTACCACATTGTCACCCATACCCAAGAGTCCGCTTCTTGCACTTAATGACCCAAACTGGAAACTCGCTATAGAAGACGAATTTGACGCGCTCATTAAGAATGAGACTTGGGTACTTGTGCCTCGGCCTCCTAATGTCAATATTACTCGTTGCATTTGGCTGTTTAAACATAAATTTAAAGCTAATAGTGATTTGGAGCGATACAAAGCTCGGCTTGTTGTCAATGGCAGGTCTCAACAGGTGGGAGTTGATTGTGATGAAACTTTTAGTCCCGTGGTTAAGCCCGCGACTATTCGGACCTTACTTAGTCTCGCCGTGTCCAAACAATGGCCTATTCATCAACTTGATGTCAAGAATGCCTTCCTACATGGACACCTTGGCGAGACGGTCTTCATGTACCAGCCACCCGGGTTCCGTGATACCACCAAACCCGATCATGTGTGCCTTCTCAAGAAGTCCCTTTATGGCCTCAAACAAGCGCCCCGCGCTTGGTACCAACGGTTTGCTAATTATGCCTCGTCCATTGGTTTTTCTCATAGTACAACCGATAACTCTCTATTTATTTATCGTCATGGTACTAATATGGCCTATTTACTTCTCTATGTCGATCATATTATTTTAACCACGTCTACTATTGCTCTCCGAGATCGAATTATGGCTCTCTTCCAGGCCGAATTTGCCATGACGGATCTTGGGCCGCTTAATTTTTTCTTGGTATAGCTGTCATCCGTCATGCCAAGGGCCTCTTCCTTCATCAAAGGAAATATGTAGAAGCCATCCTTACCCGAGCTCACATGACGACGTGCAAGGCTTCTCAAACACCCGTGGACACTAAGCCCAAGTTGGGTGCCGAGGCAGGCTCCCCTGTTGCGGACCCCACTCTTTTCCGTAGCCTAGCTGGTGCTTTGCAGTACCTAACGTTTACCCGACCTGATATTTCCTACGCGGTACAGCAAGTTTGTTTACATATGCACGATCCTAGGGAGGCTCACTTTGGTGCCCTTAAACGGATCATTCGCCATCTCCGAGGTACGTCACACTATGGCCTGCATCTTTTCGCTTCGTCCACCGCGTCCCTTGTTGCGTACAGTGACGTCGACTGGAGTGGCTGCCCGGATTCGCGACGTTCGACTTCCGGGTACTGTGTTTATTTGGGTGACAATTTGATTTCATGGTCCTCTAAACGACAAGCTACCGTCTCGCGCTCTAGTGCTGAGGCTGAGTACTGTGGTGTTGCTAATGTGGTTGCGGAATCCCGTTGGCTTCGTAATCTTTTACTTGAACTTCACTGCCCAATTCGTAAGTCCACAATTGTTTATTGCGACAATGTCTCCGCTATTTACTTATCTGGTAACCCGGTTAATCATCAACGAACTAAACATATCGAAATCGATATACATTTTGTCCGGAAAAAGGTTGCTCTTGGACAGGTCAAGGTTCTTCATGTTCCGTCCCGCTACCAATATGAGGATATCTTTACTAAAGGCCTGCCTAAAGCTCTGTTCGATGAATTTCGTTCTAGTCTCAGCGTCCGTGCTCCTCCCGCTTCGACTACGGGAGGCTATTAGAATATGTCAACTATTCTGTTTGTATCATGCCCATATTTAGTGTACATTTGTTAGTGGTTAGTTGCTACTATATAGTAATTAGAATCCTTTGTATTAGGGATAATATTTCGGCTAACATAGGACTCTTCTTGTATATAATGATTGTTTGTAATCATTTGATAGTCAGACAATATAATTATTTTAAGATCGAGATGATCCATTCCCGCTAAATTCCACCCTTACAAAGTGCCCAAATTTCTTAATAAGTTGTAAAATAGTTGGCGTAAAAGTTAGCAATCTAGCTTGACACTCATTTCCATCCGTACAAAGTGGGAGATTGTTGGAGCCAGTGTCCTCCACAGTTAGTGCAATAACATAAATAAATCTATGTAGGTTCACAGGGTATACTTTGTATAATAATCAGTTGATTAACGTTTATCAATAACGGTTGGCTTGCTAGAAGTTTGACGTTATTGTCATTTTCTTATGGCGGTGATCAACTGGTCCTTATAAGTCACACCTATAGGATGTGTCTGAGAGATGTGATTATATGAATAATATAGTCATATTGATGCCTTATACGACTAAAAGGTTAGTCGATGTATTTGACTAAAAGGTTAGTCAAAAATGATGATGATAGACGGATTAAACTGTTAATTCGTAAATTGAATATAAACTGTTATATTTAATTAATGTAAATAATGTTAGCTTAAACGAACTAATCAGTTAATTCGTGATTAAATATAAACCGTTATATTTAATTAAGCAAATGTATTACTCGTAATAATTATTGTAAATATTGTCAGACATGTATTAATAAATCGACTGCAAAAGGTTGAGTGGACTTATTAATAAGATGACGATATTAGTGACGATAATTATAATAATACAATGGATGTTATTTAATAGAGGTGACCGAAAAATATGAAGCAATAAATGGATATATCTATTCGGTCCAAATCGGTTTGGAAAGGATCCAAAATGGCAATTTCTTATTTTTAAGAAAACCTAGCTAGAGAATAAAAAGGGAATAAAAAGAAAATACCTAGGGTTTTTTTTGCTGTGTGAGTGACGGCACAAACAAAAGGACTAGGGTGATTTTTTTTTATTTTTTTTTCCTCTCTAGATCGATCATCAAACCTCACATAAAATTAGCGGTAATTTTGTATAATCGTTCTAGCACGATTAAGGCATATCAAGGAGCATTTTGGGTGCAACTAGTAGGAGATATCATACTTTTGATATTGTTCTTAAGCCAATTTGCAAGGACCAAAGGTTGATTTTTATCTCTTATTCATATTGTTATTTTCATATATGACTCGTTATTTCGTATCTTATAATTTTGTTATAGTCCTGAAATTTAGAGGTGAAGTATACGGATATTTTCCCACAAGTGGTATCACAGCATAAGGCTACAAAATTATATTTTATGAATTTCATACTATGGATTTTGCATCTTGTTTTGCGTCGGAAATTTTTTTTACACGGACTGTTTTTGTGCCGTGTGGTTTCAATTTTTCCGCCTTCAATTTTGGTTGTTCTTGTTCCATTTGATTTTTCATATTGGTATTTTAATCGGTTAGAATAATCATATGAAAAATTTGTAGATGTTTGATTTAATAAAGATTAAATTGAAACGTAAATGGATTCGTTTTGTTGATGAGATTAAAAATTTGTTTTTGCTATATAGTTTTTAGCATATACGATTGATCCTGTTTCATTAATTAATATGCTAATCTTGTTCTAATAGCAACCATAAACGATCGTAATTACTCTTTCAAGTACACATTTTACTCTATCATGGACATTTTTTCATAAAAGTTCCATAAGATACCCTTTCTTTTTTTCTCCTCATCTCCAAGCATAATATAATTCCACCACCACGCAGCACCTTGCCTTCTTCCCCAATCAGCCTCCCACCCAACTAGGCAACTAACCACCCTGCTCTGCCGGAAACGACCGCTATACCACAGAAACCACCCCCTCACTACTCGAAGCCATCCGTCCCCACCGGAAAGTTGGGATCAATTGACCATAGAATAGAAACTCAATTGCTGCAAACGAATAACAGAATTGATAGACAGATGCAAATCAAAACCCGACATAGAACATGACCCACCGAAGGACCCTCATCTGCAAACTCAATTGTTGGGGTGCGAAAGGTGGTAACGTCGCCCGCCACCGCTCCCATCTTGCCCAATTGACCATAGAATATAATTTGAATAAAGGCAACCTTGAATTTCACTGGCTGAGAATGGTTTAGATATTGATATATTGGTATCACAAATTAATGTAGGTGTAATGGTCCTAATTTATCTAAATTCCTATTGTCTACCATTAAATAAATAGAAAAGAGAAAGGGGAAATTTTGGGAATTTACAGGGAAAAACATAATATGGTGGGGTTTGTAGTTAGATTTATGAAGGTGGTTGTGTCAGGGGCGTCTCCGGTGACGACTTCGGAGTAGTTGCGACGATGGTTTGTCACTTTTTTTTCCTGTATAATTGGAATTGGTAGGGGTAGAGGGGGTGGAAAGAAGGTTGAATGAAAATATGAGAGGGGTAAAAGAGTCAAGTGTGTCTATGATTGAGTAAAACTTGTCCATGAAAGAGCAATACCCTAAACGATTTCTATTCATCAAAGTTTTTTTTGTTTTTGTGTTTATTGAACCGGAAAAAAAAGACGAACGAAATTTTTTTTTTCTGTTTTGTGAACAGTACCCGTAGCTGTTGCTGTTTTCGAAAAAAAAAAAAATTTTTTGTTTTTTTTCTGTTTTGTGAGCAGTACCCGTAGCTGCTGCTGCTGTTTTCGGAGAATTTTTTTTTTTTTCTGTATGTGAACAGTACCCGTGGCTGCTGCTGTTTTCGGAAAAAAAAAAAATTTCCTGTGTTTGTGAACAATACCCGTAGCTGCTGCTGTTTTCGGGGAAAAAAAAAAAATTCTGGCTGTGAACAGTACCCGTACCGAAAAAAATAATATAATTTTTTTTTTCGTTTGTTGTGAATCGGTTCACAATTATATGATACCTAATTATTTTAAAGCGGTTTAAAATAATGTTAAAGTTGGATTTGTTTTATACGAATTTTGTGACTTATTACGGAATAATCACATAATTTAATCAGTTTAAAAGGTGGTTTGGATAAATTACTCTACATAATTACGGAATTATGTCTTGAATGAATAATTTATTTAGTTGATGCATTTTATTTATGTTGTTTGAATGAATGAATGATTTTATTTACGTATTTTGCAATTGGTTTAAAATGTAATACCTAGTGTGGCCTTACTTAATCATGTTTTCGTAATGATGGAAACATGGTTTTGATGTATTTTTGAGATCTCGTATCTTTTTATCTTTTTAATTATGTTTTGGGAATTAGAATGTAAACAGGTGTACTTTTGTAATTTTTGAAATGTAATTTTAAGAAGACTAGAGACGGAAATCGGATGCTCACTCCCGCTACATGGACCAAGATGGAACATCAAGTCAAGCTTCTCGGGTCCATAAGGATGGATTCCAAACTTGTATTTACTGTTCATTTTGGTAGATAGGCCACACTAGGACCGTTGTAATAGTTTACGTATTTTCTCGCTTTCGTTCTTTTTCACATGATAGATAATTGCATCATATTCCGCCTAAACCAAACTACCTAAAATGCATGAAAAATGATTCATATAGTTTGAATATTTAATCATGGACATACAGATGTTACTCGCTTTTAGGGCCATCACCTTAGTTTAAATCATTCTCGAGTTGCTAGACATTCGTTCACTTAAAATGAATTAAAGTTAAGATGATGGGACCTTCCCATATAAATAAAATTGAGACTAGTCTTTATAGGGAAAACTACTATGAACCCCTTCTTCGTCGGAAGTCATAATATGACCCCTTCTACGTTGGGTAAGTAGTGAGTGTTGACCTATTTTATCTCAACATTATAGTACGAGTAATATCTAGTGATTATGATGGACTAAAGATAGAATTTACAGAAATTTATCGACCAGGAATTCTAAAAGTAGAATTAGCCAAGAGGTTGGCTTATCAATTTACAGAAATTGAGTCTTGGGATCATTTATATAATTCTTTAGGGAGGTCAATTGTATAAATGCACGAGTCATCGCATTAAACAGTTTTTCATTAGACTCAAAATTAAAACGATGAATACTTATCATATTTATTTTCTTTTCACAGTTTTGAATTCGTTATATACAGATATAACTGCTAAATAACAAAATGGCTGGCCATACTGATGACCCAATGCCAAGTTCCACGCTCGGACGTGAGTCCTGGCTTAAGCTTTTCATGGACACTATGAATCAGTCAACGCGACTGAAGAATAACGGGTCCAACTTTGCGGACTGGGAGGTGGCATTACGGAATGCTGCCATTGCTGACGGTAAGCTCAAGTACTTGACTGAGCCACTACCGCCCAACCCAGGCCCCAATGCAGGAGCCAATGAATCACTTGCTTATAGTGATTTCATGATGGAGGCGGGTGCGATAAAGAACGTACTCATCTTTTCAATGGAATCAAATTTGCAAAGGCGATTCATTGCCCATGGTGCGAATAAGATTTTCACCACGCTCTCTAACGAAATCTCGAAAGCTCCGAGGTTCGTTAGCTATGAGCATACCGGTCGCTTCTTTGAGGCGAAACTCCAGAAGGGCCAAGCGGTTAGCCCACACATTCTTGATATGATTGAGAATGTCGAGAAACTGGAGGCACTTGGTTGCAAGATCGATGAGAAGATCGTCATTGACCGCGTTCTCCATTCACTTCATGATGGTTTTGCCCTTTTCAGGGCAAATTACTACATGAATGATATGAAGAAGAGTCTTCATCAGCTTCACTCACTCCTCGTACAGACAGAGAGTGATCTGAAATTGAGTGGGAGTCTGAAACAGGACGTTCTCATGATTGCAAACAAGGGCAAAGGTAAGGGCAAGGCTCAGGCCAACCTAGCTGTAGGGAAGCCGAAATTCAAAAGGCCAGGGCAAGGCAAGAGTGGTCCTGGTGAGACTAGCGGTAGCTCAAAAGGCAAGACAAAGAGCGATGAAGGTAACGTGGAGTGCCACCATTGCCACAAGCTTGGGCATTGGAGGAGGAACTGCCCCGTGTACCGTGAGGACATAAAAGCAGGCCGCGTCTCTCCTGTTGGTATGTCTTTTTCTTTTATTTATATGATTGAGATTAACCATGCAAGTTTCGGAACTTGGGTATTAGATACTGGTTGTGGTTCTCATCTGTGTAATCATTTGCAGGGCCTAAGAAACATCACAACTCTCGCAAGGGGTGATGTGGACCTGCGAGTGGGGAATTGAGCAAGAGTAGCTGCCGTTTCAGTGGGAACATATGTAATCCAACTCCCGAGTGGATTTGAGTTATTTCTGAATAACTGTTACTATGTACCCAGTTTATCTAAAAATATTATTTCTGTTTCCGTACTTGATAAGGACGGTTTTTTCGTTTGTAATAAAGGATAATAGCTGTATTTTCTCTTTAAACGAAATGATTTATGGTAAAGCAGTTTCCATGAATGAGATTTATGTTTTAGATCAAACCACAGATATAATGCATGTGAGTAGTAAGAAAGCAAACAGGTTGGTGACCAAAGATCAAACCTATCTTATGGGCATTGCCGTTATGGGACACAGAAATGAAAACGCTGGGACGGGAAAAAGCTCATTTATAATGGGACTATCTCCCCATTTGACTATGAATCTTTTGGCACGTGTGAATCATGTCTCATAGGCAAAATGACTCGAATTTCCTTCAAAGGTGTTGGAATGCGCGTTGCTGACCTATTAGGACTCATACATACTGATGTGTGTGGACCTATGTCAATCAACGCTAGAGATGGCTATAGGTATTTTATCAATTTCACGGACGATTTGAGTAGATATGGTTATGTCTACTTAATGAAGCATAAAAGTGAGTCCTTTGACAAGTTCAAGGAGTTCCAGAATAAGGTTGAAAACCAACTGGATAGAAAGATTAAAGCACTACGTTCAGATCGT